>CAUYNR010096275.1:0-26232 GCA_963573565.1 Mico argentatus | reverse complement strand
TTTCTGTTCTTGTGTCAGTTTGCTGAGAATGATGGTTTCCAGATTCATCCATGTCCCTACAAAGGACACAAACTCATCATTTTTTATGGCTGCATAGTATTCCATGGTGTATATGTGCCACATTTTCCTTGTCCAGTCTATCATTGATGGGCATTTGGATTGGTTCCAGGTCTTTGCTATTGTAAACAGTGGCTCAATGAACATATGTGTGCATGTGCCTTTATAATAGAATAATTTATAATCCTTGGGATATATACCCAGTAATGGGATTGCTGGGTGAAGTGGAATTTCTATTTTTAGATCCTTTGAGGAATCACCACACTGTCTTCCAAAATGGTTAAACTAATTTGCACTCCCACCAATGGTGTAAAAGTGTTCCTATTTATCCACATCCTCTCCAGCATTTGTTGTCTCCAGATTTCTTAATGATCACCATTCTAACTGGCATGAGATGATATCTCAGTGTGGTTTTGACTTGCATTTCTCTAATGACCAGTGATGAGGAGCATTTTTTCATATGTTTGTTGGCCTCACATATGTCTTCTTTTGAAAAGTGTCTGTTCATATCCTTTGCCCACTTTTGAATGGGTTTGTTTGTTTTGTTCTTGTAAATCTGTTTTAGTTCTTTGTAGATTCTGGATATTAGCCCTTTGTCAGATGTGTAGATTGCAAAAAATTTTCCCATTCTGTTGTTTGCTGGTTCACTCTAATTATTGTTTCTTTTGCTGTACAGAAGCTCTGGAGTTTAATTATGTCCCATTTTTCTACTTTGGCTTTTGTTGCCATTGCTTTTGGTGTTTTAGTCATGAAGCCCTTGCCTATGCCTGTGTCCTGAATGGTATTTTCTAGGTTTTCTTCTAGGGTTTTTGTGGTGTTAGGTCTTATGTTTAAGTCTTTGATTCATCTGGAGTTAATTTTAGTGTAAGGTGTCAGGAAGTGGTCCAGTTTCTGCTTTCTGCACACGGCTAGCCAGTTTTCCCAACACCATTTATTAAACAGGGAATCCTTTCCCCATTGCTTGTTTTTGTCAGGTTTGTCAAAAATGTGATGATTGTAGATGCGTGGTATTACTTCTGAAGCCTCTGTTCTGTTCCATTGGTCTATATCTCTGTTTTGGTACCAATACCATGCTGTTTTGATTACTGTAGCCTTGTAGTATAGTTTGAAGTCAGGTACCGTGATGCCTCAAGCTTCATTGTTTTTGCTTAGGATTGTCTTGGCTATGTGGGCTCTCTTTTGGTTCCATATGAAGTTTAAGGTGTTTTTTCCCAGTTCTGTGAAGAAGGTCATTTGTGTCTTGATGGGAATAGCTTTGGAATCTATAAATTACATTGGGCAGTATGGCCCTTTTGACGATATCGATTCTTTCTAAGCATGAGCATGGAATGTTTTTCTATCTGTTTGTGTCCTGAGAATGTAAATTAGTTCAACCACTGTGGAAGACAGTGTGGTGATACATCAAGGATCTAGAACTAAAAATAACATTTGACCCATAAATTTTATTTCTGGGTATACACCCAAAGGATTATAAATTATTCTACTATAAAGACACATGCTCAGGTACGTTTATTGCAGCACAATTCACCATAGCAAAGACTTTGAACCAAACCAAATGCCCATCAATGTTAGACTGGATTAAAAAAAATGTGGCATATATACACCATAGAATACTATGCAGCCATAACAAAAATGAATTCATGTCATTTTCAGGGACATGTTTGAAGCTGGAAACCATCATTTTCAGCAAACTAACACAGGAACATGCAGCTAAACGCCGCAGGTTCTCGCTCATAAGTCGGAGCTGGAAAATGGGAACACATGGACACAGGGAGGGGAACATCACACAGTGGGGCCTGTCAGGTGATTGGGGGGTAGGGGAGGGATAGCATTAGGAGAAATACCTAATGTAGATGATGTGTTGATGGGTGAAGCAAACCACCATGGCACATGTAAACCTATGTAACAAAGCTTCCCAGAACATAAAGTATAATAATAAAAAAAGACATTCAGGAACTCTCAAGCATTATCAGGAATAAAAATTGGTAAAACCATCAGGAAGGCATTTTTTTTTAGAAATGTATTTAAAGGAAATGTTTAGAAGGATGTTCACTATGTTATGTTTATAGTATCAAAACATTAAGAAGATCTGAAATATTTATTAATAATAAGTTGGTTAAATAAATACACTTTGGTTCATCCATATAATAAACCTATAAATGAATTTAAATTAGATCTGTATTTGTTACTATTGAAAGACTCAAAGAAAAAATTAGATTGCCCAACAGTGTACATATTATTTCACTTATGTAAAAATTAAATACACATCTTCATGTATATTAAAGATTCTGGATATTTAAATAAAATCTAGTATTGAAGGAACATACCAAAAATAAGAGCCATATATGATAAATCCACAGCCAGTATTATACTGAATGGGCAAAAGTTGGAAGCATGTCCCTTGAAAACTGACACAAGACAAGGATGCCCTCTCTTACTAATCCTATTCAACATAGTATTAAATAGGGGCAATACTATAATATCAAATAATTTGACTTTCTCTCATCCTATTTGAGTATTGAATAATTTGAATGGGGCAATATTATGAATATTGAATAATGTGAATAAGGGCAATACTATGAATATTGAATAATTTTACTTCCTCTCATCCTATTTGAGTACACTTTATTTTTTCTCTTGCCTGACTGTCAAATGGAGTCAAATTATCTTTGTCTGCAGATGACATGATCCTATGTGTAGAACACCTCATCATCTCCGCCCAAAAACTTGTTAAGTTAATAAGTAACTTAGTGAATATCTCAAGGTGCAAAATCAATGTGCAAAATGTCCTAGCATTCCTATACACCAACAACAGGCAAGCCAAAAGCCAAATCATCAATGAACTTCCATTCACAATTGACACAAAAAGAATAAAATACCTAGGAATAGAGCTAATGAGGGAAGTGAAGACCCTCTTAAAGAACTACAAACCAGTGCTCAACGAAATCATAGATTACACTAACAAATGGAAAACATTCCATGTTCATGGATAGTAACGATCAGTATTGTGAAATCATTATATTGCCCAAAGTAGTTTATAGATTCAATGCTATTCCCATTAAACCACCATTTGTATTTTTCACATAATTAGAAAAAACTATTTTAAAATTTGTATGAAGCCAAGAATGAGCCTGAATAGCCAAGGGAATCCTAAGCAAAAAGAACAAAGTTGGAGGCATCATACTACCTGACTTTAAACTATGCTTCAAGGTTATAGTAACCAAAACAGCATGATACTTGTACAAGAACAGACACATAGACCAATGGAACAGAATAGAAAGCCCAGAAATAAGACTATACACCTACAACCATCTGCTCTTTGACAAATCTGACAAAAACAAAAACAATAGTGAAAGGATTCCCTATTTAATAAATAGTGCTGAGAAAACTGGCTAGCCATGTGCAGAAAATTGAAACAGAACCCCTTTCTTACATCGTATACAAAAATCAACTCAAGATGGATTAAAGACTTAGATGTAAAACTCAAAACTATAAAAACCCTAGAAGGAAACTTAGGCAATACCATTCAGGACATAGGCACAGGCAAAGGTTTCATGATGAAGGTGACAAAAACAATTGCAACAAAAGCAAAAATTGACAAATGGGATCTAATTAAACCAAAGAGCCTCTGCACAGCAAAATAAACTGTGAACAGTGTACAGAGTGAACAGACCTACAGAATGGGAGAAAGTTTTTGCAGTCTATTTAACTGACAAAGATCTAATATCCAGCATCTACAAGGAACTTAAACAGATTTACCAGAAAGAAAAAACAACCGCATTAAAAAGTGGACAAAGAACATGAACAGATACTTCTCAAAAGACTACCTACATGTGGCCAGCAAACATGAAAAAAAGTTAAACATTACTGATCGTTAGAGAAATGCAAATCAAAACAATAATGAGATACAGTCTCACTGTGGTATCCCATTGTGATGGGCAAAGGATATGAATAGACACTTCTCAAAAGAAGACATATATGTGGCCAAAAATCATATGAATAAAAGTTTAATATAACTGTAAATATCATTAGAGGAATGCAAATAAAAACCACAAAAAGATATCATCCCACACCAGTCAGAATAGCTATTATTAAAAAGTCAAAAAACAACTGATGCTGGCAAGGTTGTGGAGAAAAAGGAACACTTTTATACTGTTGGTGGGAGTGTAAATTAGTTTAACCATTTTGGAAGACAGTGTGTCAATTCCTCAAAGACTTAGAGGCAGAAATACTATTAGACCTGACAATCTCATTATTATCCAAGGAATATAAATCATTCTATTATAAAGATACATGCACGCATATGTTTATTGCCAAACAATTCCAATAGCAAAGACACAGTGTATTAGAGTTCTGTAGAGGGACAGGCCTAAATAGGTTAGATGTATATATGAAAGGAAATTTATTAAGGAGTATTGAATCACTCAATCACAAGGTGAAGTCCCACAATAGGCCATCTGCAAGCTGAGGAGCAAGGATGCCAGCCCAAGTCCCAAAATTTCAAAAGTAGGGAAGCTGACAGTGCAGCCTGCAGTCTATGGCCAAAGGCCTGAGAGACCCTGGCAAACCACTGGGGTAAGTCCAACAGTCCAATCGCTAAAGAATGTGGAATCCAATGAACGATGGCAGGAACCATCTAGCATGGGAGAGACATGAAGCCTGGAAGACTCAGCCAGTCTAGTCCTTCCGCATTCTTCTGCCTGCTTTATTCCAGTGTGCTGGCAGCCAATTAGATTGTAGCCCCCCAGATTGAGAGTGGGTCTGTCTCTCCCAGTCCACTGCCTTAAATGTTAATCTCCTTTGGCAACACCCTCACAGACACAGCTAGGAACAATACTTTGCATCCTTCAGTCTAATCAAGTTGACACTCAGTGTTAACCATCACATGGCCTAAATGCCCACCAATAATAGACTGAATAAAAAAATGTGGAATACTATGCAGCCATAAAAAGGAATAAGATCAAGGCCTTAGCAGTGACGTGGATGGAGTTGGAAGCCCTTATCCTCAGCAAACTAAAGCAGGAAGGAAAAATCAAATACCACATGTTCTCACTTGTAACTGGGAGTTGAATGATGAGAACCACATGAATTCATTGTGGGGAACAGCACACATTGGGGTCTGCTGGAGGGTTGGGGTTGGGAAGAGGAGAGCGTAAGGAAGAATAGCTAATGAACATTGGACTTAATACCTAGGTGATGGGATGATCTGTGCAGCAAACCCCCATGGCACATGTTTACCTATGCAACAAACCTGCACATGTATCCCTGAACTTAAAATCTGGAAATTAAAAAAAATTGTGCATTGGAATGCAACTTTATTTATTAAATCCTAGTTGAATTTCAATCATAATTTGGCTACCAAGATAAGAGTGGAAAAAAGTAATAAAATTATTTTACTAAAATCAACTTTTTATGTAGAAATTATAATATGTATATATCCTTTATTGTGCTATATATCCTTTATAAAATTTATAATAAACTTAGGTCTATATTTTGGAGAACCAGTTGTTTATATTTGTCAACATATTAATGACAACAATTAAATTTTTCTATTTAATATCTTAATTCCAGAACAACTCCTTGAAGTAGGTATAGAAAATGAGGCTTGGAAGAGTTTGCTAACAGTACGAATGACATGCAACTGACAGAATGTAGTTGCTATGGGGTCTCAGGTATTCTAGTCAAAATCTAACCTTTCTTAATGATACCACAATGACACTGGTATTTACTAAAGACCTTAGTTAAATCACTTGTGCTACACCCTGCCTCAGTATTCTTCTTTGTGAAATGGTACTATCTATGCACTCACCAGAACTGCTGCGAGAATCAGATATGAAAATAATTTGTAAACTCTGAGGTGTTAAAGTAATACATAATTATTTACTGAAGAGGTAGACAGTTGCAAGAGAATTTTACTTGAAGAAATTTACTATTCTGAGCCTGGTTTATGCTCCTTGAAAATAAACTCTTCCGTATATTACTTGAAAAACAATATGCATTACATTTTCCCTTGGAGATAATTTCTATTATATATTGCTACATATTTTCCTGCTTTGAGCTTCTTTGCAAATTTATAACACCGTTTTGTTTAAGCTGTGTTAATTTTTCCAATAATAGATGGATAAATTAAAGTATTTGGCAACTCTGCATTCCTGAGTTTTCATCAGCCTAGAGCATCCCTGGAGGTAACGTATGACCAGTGGATACTGGGGAAGAAGCCAAAAGCTGGAAACCAATGCATAAATGGAAAGAATAAAAAACAAATTAATTGTTTGAAAAGCAATCAAGTTGTTTACATTTGATGATGGTTACTAAAAACTGAATAATTTAAAGTTGTTGGAGAGTATAAGCACATTTCAATACCCTCTGATACCTAGGTATTAGATTGCTCATGGAAAATAGATAATTTTGCCCTAAATCTGTCTCCCAATGCCAAAGCACTTTCAGATGATGACATTTTCTATTGCAATTCTGAGTGCTTATAGGACTTGATTCTGTTAGGTAATTATAATATCCACCATGGCATTAAGGCTCACTGCATGAGCTAATGCCTCGATATGGAATTAATCAAATCTGAAAGAAAAGGTCATTAGAAATTTAAACTATGTCACCGATCCAGGAAAGCACCACACAAGCAAGAATTATACTCTGTTGTGATATAATAGGTCACAAAATTCAGTAATTAGTTTCACCTCACCAGGGACATCTAATTACTGAAATGGTTAATTACTTAAGTCCATTGACCACTGTCTAGTATTTTATTACTTACCTGTTTAACTCTTTGAAAAACTGTCATTTAATGTTTTTATATACTTATGATTCACCTTATTATTTGCTAGGAGTTAGTAGAAACAGATGATCTAATAAAATGAACCAACAATTATTTATTAAAATCCTACTATAAAGGGGGTTGTGCATAGGTGTAAAGGGAAATTGTTATCTTGGTGAAACAAGTTAATTTCCTACTACATTAGAATTGTATTCACTTCCTCAGGGGAGTGTTCATGACCTTTTCTGGCACTGTCCTTGACCAGAACAGACCAGACTATGCCTCTGTGAAAAATGAACATTAAGGGATTCTGGATAACTTGAGGAAGAGAAATGGTTTGGGACCAACTAACTTTTGAATGTTTACTTTCTCTAGCAGGTTAATGCAGATTGCTAAAGCAAATCTAAATAGTGATGTCACCTCCGTTTATTTAAATGCTATGTCCCAGCACAAGATTAATTTTGGTTCTGGAAAGACATCAGAATGCCAGCAGCCTCCTGGCTTGTATTAGTCAAGACAGTCTTGGTTATGTTGCAATAACAAATAAATCCCAAGAATGTATCGACTTGAAACAACAGTGGCTTATTCTTGTTTATGCCACATACCCTTTGCGATTTGGCTGCTGTCTCTGCTCTGTTTCTTCAGTTAAGAGCTTAGGCCTACAGACACTCTATCATCACAGCAGTGTGAAGAGAAGATGATTTACAGTTAATTATTCCCCAGAAGTACAATGTTACCATGTGGCACAAAGAAACAGGACCAGAATATTTGTGCCTAGCCACAATGACTATCACATATCTTTATTAAGGACTTCTGCAGAGAAAGTAAGAAATGGAGTGGGTCTCAAGAAACTGTTGTATCTGCCCTTGCTCTGTGTGGCCATCTTACTTAAGCTAGAATTCTCTAATCTTTGGGCAGTACATAATAAAATAAATTGAATGTCTTTGGTGGTGTATCTGTACAATCTGAATGTTTCATCTGAGATGTTTTAGCCCCCTGGTGGAACCTCACTGCTTTCTTCAATTCTTAGATATAGTTGATCAAAATCAAAAATTTAATTACTTCTAATTATTGCCCTACATACAATGAGGGAAGGGACTACAATCACAGCTTTTGCCACAATATCTCACTCTGTCAATCTCAGTGTAGTTGCAAAAGAAAGAAAATGCAGACTGTGTGAACAAATGAACACATGTGAATATAGAGAATTTAACCAAATAGAGAGGCTGCCAGTTGCATTAATGTCCTCAAGGTATAGAGGACATTAAAGACTGAGGATGCTGTCAACTCAGGGAAGGGCAGACTAAAAAGATTGGTTGACAGAGACCAGATGTTTTCAGAGCCAGGGAATTCATACTAGTGGTTTGTGCTATTTTATTTTAATGGTCTCTCTGAGTATGGTAGGTGTAAACAAGCACACATTTACTTAGCGTGGCTAGAAGGAGGTGAAAAGTTCATACATAAAACTCCATCTTGTGTGAGATAGAGGTGCAAACGATAGTATCATTTCAATAAAATAGTTGTAGGAAATAGGGCAGAATGCAGAAGGTTTATAGAAACTCTCTCTGAGTTAATGAAAATGCTACTACCCCAAGTCAGGTAACTGACAAATCCTGGTTCCAAAATTTACTCTGAGCACGCCTTGCTTTATTTGTTTCAAAGTATTTATTAAAGACTATGTGCCAGGTACTGTTCTAGGATTTGGATATACATCAATAAATGCACACAAACAAAATCTGTACTCACATGGAACTTGCACTTATTATTCATTTTATTAAGTACTGTCCAAAGGTTAGAGAATTCTAGCTGAAGTAAGATGGCCACACAGAGCAAGAGCAGATACAACAGTTTCTTGAGACCCGCTCCATTTCTTTCTTTCTTTCTTTTTTTTTTTTTTGAGACGGAGTTTCACTCTTGTTACCCAGGCTGGAGTGCAGTGGCGCGATCTCGGCTCACCACAACCTCCGCCTCCCGGGTTCAGGCAATTCTCCTGCCTCAGCCTCCTGAGTAGCTGGGATTACAGGCACGCGCCACCATGCCCAGCTAAATTTTTTGTATTTTTAGTAGAGACGGGGCTTCACCATGTTGACCAGGATGGTCTTGATCTCTCGACCTTGTGATCCACCCGCCTTGGCCTCCCAAAGTGCTGGGATTACAGGCTTGAGCCACCACACCTGGCCCGTTCCATTTCTTACTTTCTCCACAGAAGTCCTTAGTAAAGATATGTGACAGTCGTTGTGGCTATGCACAAATAACAAATATTCTGGTCCTATTTCGTTGTGTCACATGGTAACATTGTACTTCCAGGAAATAATTCAGCGTGTAAATCATTTAATTAAAGATTTTCCTGTTATATAAAATACAATAGAGAATTATAGAATGATGTGGAAGATGTATGTTAAGATTGTTTATAAAATGTACATTTGTTAGAAAATGTACTAAATAAAGTTTCGAGAATGGAAGCTGATAAGGTGATGTTCACTGACAGTTAAGCACAGTGAAATGTGTCATTCATATATATATATATATATATATATGGGTTCAGAGTTGTTTGCCCACGATATGGAAGGATGCCCATTTGGAAATGTTCACAGAGAGAGCCATCCCCTCCAGTCTGTATACATCTGTGTCTGCTAACTCATAATATAAAGGTAAAGTGAAGCTGTAGGTCCTAAATTAATGCTGAAGTTAAGGACCCTCCAAAATACTGATGGGCTTTGTTGACTTGTTAAAGTGGGTCTTGTTTAAACATGACCAGATTGACTGAGTTTATTTCCTATACTCACAGCTCTACTCTCAGGCAGCCTCTTCTTTTATAGAATCAATAATTATTTAATTAATTCAACAGGTGTTATTGAAGGTCTATTATGTGCCAAGCACTATTCTAAAAGGCGGGATAGAGCGGTGGAAAAAAAATACAGCAAAGCTCTTGTCCTCTTGGAGCTTACATTCTAGGGAGGAGGCAGAGTGATAAAGTAAATGTGGTAAAATATAAGCAATTGCCAAATCTGGGTAAAGGTAATTCAGCAGTCCTTTGTAGTATTATTTCAGCTTTTTTATATGTTAAAGTTATATACAAATTTTAAAAATTGCAAAAGACTGTGAAAAAAATTTAATGTTTCTTTCAACATATTTCACTTAAATGTGGTTTACCTTTTTGAAAAACATATTTATATCAAGCTATAGATATGTTTGATTTTATAATCTGTACATTTTTAGAAATTTTAAGTCTATAACAATGAAGCTTTCACATGAGAAAGTGTGTATTTTATGTATATTTAATATATTTATCATTAAAGTATTTGATAAAAATAACATAAGAGTAGAAAGCATATATGAAGTCATCACTTTAGGACAATGATTTGAATCATTAACTTTCTTTTTTTAGTTTATCTCTGAGTCTGTTAAAAATACTTTGTTCTTCCACAGTAAGAAGTAATTACTTTCTGAAAGAAGTGAGATACATTTGTTTTTTTCATTTTCTCCTTTAAACTTTGAGTGTGAGTCGAGTTGACTTTTTTTTTTTTTTAAGATAGCTATTCATGCTACTAACGACTTTACTATTGTACTGAAAGGTTTTGACCTTGGTAGAAAATGTTCTGCTCTGTATTTACTTAGGTCCATGCCTGAGAGATGTAGCTATAAGGGAGCAAAAAGGTTAAGGCTGTATCTACAGGAGTGCTCACCATATCAAATACTTACGTTCTCAGCTAACACTAAACTTGGTATCCAAGAGCTCCTCTGGCTGGCGTTGAAGGCGTCACAGCTTTGGGATCATGGCAGGGAAGGGGAGGGATCTTATTTGTAGTGATAATCAGGTATGATGACTTATTTATCTACCAAATGCAGGAACCTGGAACAAAATAGAATAATATTCAATGACTGGAAATAGACTGATTTGCTTAGTATCGGCTTTCCTGTGGATGTTAAGACTAAGGGTAGCAGTCTCAAGGCATCATATTCAGAACACACAAATAGCAGGTTTTCAGATGCCCAGAACAACACTCCTCCACTGCTTTTGGTCCCTCAAACATACTTCTTGTGTGAATCAGATCTCCTACCCCTAAGGTTAGGTACACGACTAGAACCAAGTCCCTAAGAGGATTTCCCTGAGATTTAAAGGAACAGGCTTGAAGTTTACCATGTTTTAAAGGAATATTTTATTTGTACATAGTCTAAAACTTATTTAAAAAATGGCAAGAACCTTATAAAGAACTTCTGTGTACATTTTATTAAGATTCACCACTTGTTAACATTTTCCCCAGCTCTTTTGTTCATTTATTATTTTATCTCTCTATCCTGCACTCCTAAACCATTTCAGAGTGTGCATCGTGTTTTTTAGCCCCAATACGGATAATGCTAACTTTAATAATTTATTGAGTGTGTTGTTCGACAGGTCTCTCCACTGTGAAATTAGTGTTTTCCCT
This sequence comes from Mico argentatus, assembly GCA_963573565.1. Lineage (NCBI taxonomy): Eukaryota > Metazoa > Chordata > Mammalia > Primates > Cebidae > Mico > Mico argentatus. The sequence goes on along the minus strand of CAUYNR010096275.1, from coordinate 14,979 downwards.
TTGGAGATTGACAAAGATTCTCTCCTTGACCAAACTTTCATCAGGCATCTCTGAACTCTGTTTTTCTCAACTAGGTCCTGACTTTTGGGGTTCTGTGTTCATCGTCACATTATCCATTTTTAGCAGAAGTTCGGTTAAATCAGTTTAACCAAAATACCTCACTCGCTATCTGATTACCTTTGATATTTAAGCACCTTTGATATCTGAGCAAATTCCTTAATCCCCACTCTCTCTCAGGCAATGTCTGATCACCTTGGCCTACCTTATTCTATTAGGTTATTTCAACAAAGAATTATCCCACTCTTTTAATAATTTTCCATCCACTGACCCCTCTACCAACCTGCCTTTTTGTCTATAAATTCCTACTTTTCCTTATTGTTTTTGGAATTGATCCCAATCTCCCTTCCCTACTGCAAAACCTCATTGCGGTAGTCTCTTTTTGAATAAAGTCTTCCTTATTGTTTTACACAAGTGTCTGAGTAATGCTGTATCCTGCACCATCACATAACTAATATGTCTGTCTACATCAGTATGAATTATCTTTCAGTCAGTGGGTTATAACCTGTTGCTATCATTATTTTAATATTCAAATAGTGCTTTGTAGAGTTCTTATGCATATTTTTAATTAAATCTAAATATTTTTGAAATTGTAGTAAATTTAATGTTAAAATATATGTGTCCAATTATTTCCTTCTAGAATCAGAAATAAACTTCTGCATATTGATTTTGCATTAGGTTATTGCTACATAACCAATTATATTCAAATTCAGCCCCTTAAAACAACACACATTTGCTTCACCTTTTCTGTGGTATGGGGATTGATGGGAAGCCTAGCTAGATGCCTGAACTCCGGGTCTTTCATACAGCTGTAATCAAAGTGTTGGCCAACGCTGCAGTCATCTTATGGTTGGATGGTGGGGGCCGAGGAGTCTACTTTTAGGTCCACTTCTGTGTCTGTAGACCAACCACAGGTCTTTGCTGGTTGCTGGCATCAGTTCCTTGCCATTGGCCTCTCCACAGGACAGCTCACAATACAACAGAGGGCTTCCCTTAGAGTAAGCAAGTGAGGCAATATAAGAGCAAAGCCTGGTGAAAGCCAGAATTTCTTTGTAACCTAATCTCAAAAAAAGCCATTATTTTAGCCACTTGTGATTGGCACAATAACACAAGCCTTGTTCTCATGGCAAAAAAAATCTACATTCTAATCCCTGGAACCTGTAAATACGTTATATTACATAGCAAAGGGGATTTTTGTAGTTGTGATTAAGTCGAGAACCTTAAGAGAAGAGTATTATCTGGGGGTTCCTAGGCAATCAGAGATGGAGATTTGCCCCAACAGAAGAGTCAGAGAGAAATTTGATATACTGCTGATTTTGAAGATGCAGGAAGGGATCGTAAGTCAAGGAATACAGACATCCTCTAGAAGCTGGACAAGGTAAGGGAAATGATTCTCCCCTGGAGCTTCCAAAAGGGATGCAGCCCTGCTAACACCTTGACTTTTGTGCATTGAAATGCATTTTGAACTTTTAAATTTCAGAGGTGTGTGAAATAAATTAGTGTTGTTTAAAGCTACTAAATTTGTGGTAGTTTATTACCACGGGTACTAGGAATTTAATACATGGTTGTTTTATTTTAGAAAGAATTCACTAATATAGCCACACTCAAAGGGAAGAGATTACACAAAGGCCTGAGTGCCCGGGTATCTGCCTACCACATAATTTGAATACAGCAAACTTATAATTTACTTATTAATTCTAGTTGTTGTTTTGTAAACTTGTTGTTTTCTACACAAAATATTATGTAAGTTGTGCCTAAATGTTTCTGCCTTTAAGAAAATATGAGGTAAAAGGAAATATCCAGTCTTCAATACGGACAGTTATACTTCGCTCTTTCTCATATTGCACTGGGAAGGGTCTCCAAAATATGTTGAATAGCAATGATCTGAGTGGACACCCTTTCTTGTTCCCATCCTTACAAGGAAAGTATAGAATATTTTCCAATTAAGGATGATGTTAGGAACTAATTTTTGCTGTTATTTTTACTTAGATGCCCAGTATCAGATTTAGGATTTTTTAGTTCTCTGTAGTTTGCTAATAGTTTTTAGCAGGAATGGATGTTGAAGTCTGTATTTTTTTGGCATTCACTGAAGTGATCATATGATTTTTTCTTTATCCTGTTAATATGCGCAATTATGTTTAATTTTCAAATATAAAACTAATGTTACTTTTTTGGGGTAAATCAACTTAATCATGTTGTGTTACTTTTATTATATATCCCTAAAATATATCCCTGAATTCAAGTTAATACTGTATTGGTTTGCTGAAAATTCTAGCTTCTCTTTTTCAATGATTTTCTTTTTTTGTAATGTCTTTGACAGGTTTTCATATCATGGTTATGTTGCCTTATAAAATTAGAAGTGAAATATTGCTTTCTTATTTTTTTCTCCAAAAGAATGTTTATAGTTGATATTATTTCTTCCTTAAATCTCTGATCGAATACACTAGTCAAATTTTGGATACTTTGAATTGCTTCCTGGGAAGAATTTTGACTAAAAATTAAATTTCTTTAATCAATATAGTAGCAATTTTATTTTGTTTTATTCTTCCGGTGTCAATTATAACTAGTTATTTTTCCCCCAAGAAATCTATCCATTGCAACTACACTATTAGTATAAAGATTATAATATTCCCATATTTTCCATTTGATATTTATTAGATCTTTGTAGATAGCTCACTTCCTATTCCTAATATTTGTAATTATGTGTTTGCTTTTTTTAATTGATCAGTCTTGCTAGAGGTTAATACATTTTATTACTTTTTTCTTCCAAATAACCAGCTTTTGGTTTTTTTTTTTCCTGTAGTAATTTGTCTGATGCCTATTTCATGAAAATATTTAACATCTGTTTCTATTTCATTTTTGTTTTTATCTTTATTATTTTTTTCATCTACCTTTTTTTGAAGTTAATTTGTTCCTTTTTATTCTAGCTTCTTAATGCAGAAGCTTAATTCTATACATTAAACCTTTCTTTTCTAATATAAGCATTTAAAGTTATACAGTTCCCTATATTCACAACTTTTCCTGCACTACTTACATTTAGATACATTGTATTTTTATTTAGTTCAAAATATTTTCTAATTTCTGCTGTAATTTGTTCTTTGATCCATGTGTTATTTAGAAGTGTTTAGTATGCAAACTTTGAGAATTTTCTGGATATCTTATTGCTACTAAATCTAATTTAATAACATTGTTTGATAATTATAAAAGCTTACTTTCTGGCAGAGCATATGGTCTCTGTGAATATTCCATGAGCACTTAAAATTGACGTATATAGCTCAGTTGATGCTGTGTTCTAAAATTTGCAGTTAGTCAAGTTGGTTGATGGTGCTGTTCAGATCTTTGTAGTGTATTTTTACTGGCTTTCTTTTTACTTGTTCTATCAATTAGATAGCATCAGAGGAATCAGCAAATATAAATGTATCTTATTCCTTTGGATCTAATTTTGGCACTTTTGAATAAAATTTACAAAATTATTATTTTGCAAAATAATGAATTTTTAAAAATTTCTTTTATTCTGTAAGGAAGCTCTCCCCTTTTCTGACAGCCTCTCCCCCTTTTCTAAAACTCTCATTGGCTGTATTTATTCTTTTAATATTCTTAGTCACTGTGTTATAGGCCATTATCATCAGTATTTTTTTAACGTTTTATTTGTTCAAAATTTCAAGACTCAAAGTCTTTTGAGGTAATCTGTGTCTTTCCAGTGTGCCCATTTTGTACCTGAACACATCTTTGCTTCCTGACACAACAAACTGTTTCAGGCATACCTTTTATTTTCCCAGTGCCAAACCAATTATCTTTTGGCTTTTGCCATTCTTCTTTTTTCCGATTATCTTTTAGTTGAAGTGCTATTTAAAAACCAAAATCTAGGTATATATATACTAATTATTTAGATGATATTTCTTCTAAGCCTTTCAAAGTAATAGTTTGGAACTATATTTTTCAGCAATTATTAGTTCGTGCTGATACCTCTTATTAAATTCAGCAAAACAGGGTTCATCTTCACACCTTTCCATTCCATATTTGCATTTTCCTTTTCTCAGTACATATTAACATGCACACATCTAAAATTCAGACAGAAAAATAAATGGAATGCTAACTGTAGACTGAATAACACTAAAGAGGAAGGAAAGGAAGAAAAAAGAACTAAAAGCATGGCATAAATAGATGACAAACAGCAAAATTTTAGAAGCAGTTCAACCACATCTGTGCTTATTTTCAATTTAAGTAAAGTAATACTGCAATTAGAAGTCAGAGGTTGTCAGAATGAGTAATTAAAGTATGGTCAAGGAATGTGCTGTCTACAGTAGATGCTCATTAAATATAAAGACAAAATAGAGAATAGTGGGATTCTCTATCTATAGAGAATAATAGTGGGAAAAATTATATGACATGTTAAGGATAAGCAGAATAAAGCTGATGCATGAATATTCATGTCAGATGGAATATACTTTCAAACAATGAGTATTGTTAGGGATAAAAAGTATTTCATTACAATAAAAGGATAATATTATGAAGAAGACTGATGCAAATGTGCTTAATAACAGGGCTTCAAAATACATGAAGCAAAAACTGGCAGAACCAAAGGGAGAAATAGAATGATCATAGTAATTAATGATTTTAACACTTTTCTCTCAGTAATTGATAAAATAAATAGTCAAAAAATCAGTAAGCCCATAAAAGATATGACCAATGATATCGGCCGACTTGGCTTAATTAATATTTAGAGAAATTACAGCCAACAACTGAAAAAGAAATGCTCACCAAACAGGTCAATGCCATTTATGAGCCACTTAATTTGCCATTAAATAAATCACAATAATTTTAAAAAGATTAAAATCACTCAGGTATGTTGGCTTGCTATAATCTAATTAAATTATAAATCAGTAAAGATAAGATATGTATAACTCAAAATATTTCAGGGGAAAAATGACACAATTCTTAACAATCCACGGGCTAATGTCAGTATTAAAGAAAATAGAAAACAATGAGAACTGAGTAACAGCAAAAATCCAATCTATCAACCTTTTTTCTTATTTATATGATTTTACTTACAATAAAAAGACAAAATTTAAAATTGATAAACTAAGCAAGTTCCAACATTAAGAAAATAGACAACATAAGAAAAATAAAGAAAAAGTAACATAGAAAGTAAGTAGGAAATAAAAAAATAATAGAAAAAAGTCAAAATTATTTCTTTGAAAAGGTTAATACAATTGATAATCTTTAATAAGACTAAAAGAAATAAAATACAAATTACCAATATTAGGAATGAAATAAGGATGTCTACGAAGTGTATATGTATTTCAAGAGATAGAAAGAAAAAATATAAATGACTATAAATTTGACACCTTGTGTGAAATGAACAATTCTTTAACAATCATGCATACTAAAACTATTCAAGAAATACAAAAATTTTAACCATATGTCAATTACAGTGATTAATTTTGTACTTTAAAGCTTTCATACAAATAATTCTGACTTCACTGGCATATTCCAACAAATATTTAGTGAATATAATACAAACACTCCAATATTTAATACAATTGAAGAAGCAATAACAGTATTACATAAATTCGTTCACAAAATAGAGGAAGACCGATATCTTCCTCATTTGCTTTATACAGCCATGATATCAGTGATATCCAAACCTGATAATAATGCCATTGCAAGAAGAGAAAATGTATGGAACAGCCTGCCTCATAAACATAGCCACAACATTTGTTAACTAGACATGGCCAGTAAAATTTAACAATATAAGAAAAGATAGCAAAATTATACTATGACCAGCTAGGTTTTAATTTAAGAATTTAAGATTCGTTTGTTATTGACAATCAATCTAATGGAATACTACTGCTAAGTAATAAAATGGAACAAACCATTGTGTGTACAAGAGCATGAATAAATCACAAATGCATTAGGCTAGATTAAGAAACCCAATATTAAAATATTGCATATTGTATAATTCCATTTATTTGACATTTTAGAGAAGGTGATATATAGGAAGACAGAGCAGATTAATCATTGCCAGAAGTTAGGTTGGGAGGTGGTTCAAAATAAAATACAATAAATGAGATAATTATTTGAGCTGTAGAAATTTTTCTATATCTTCTCTCTAGTTCTGGTAATGAAAATCCATACAGGTATAAAAATTCATAGAAATTCACAATAAAAAGTGACTTTTGCTCTATGTAAATTCAAAATATTAAAATCCATAAAGTCAATCTAATGTTCTTAATAGAGTAAAGCAGAGAAGCAATCATCTTTTAAAAATTCAGACAATCCATTTGACAGAAGACAACACTCTTTATGATAAAATATCCAAGGCACTTTGGAGTAGAAGAAAACTTCCTCACTCTGATAAAGTGTATCTGCAACAGACCTGTGGTTAATATTCTGATGACGTAGTGAACACCTTCTCCCCAGGAATGAGAATGAGCAAGTGCACGTACACACTGTCACTACCTCTATTCATTATCACACTGGGCAGCAAGGCTAAAATAAAACTCTCAAATCCAGAAAGGAGGAGGTGTTACTAGAGAGCAAAGAATACCTTCTTCAATCTAAAAAACCAAAAGGCCAGGCTGGGAAGCAGGGGGAGTACTGAAAGTTCTGTTCTGAAAGCTAGCAACTTACAATTGACCCTTAACATGGGTTTGAACTGTGTGGGTCTAATTACATGCAAGTTTTTTTTCAACCAAATGTTGTTAGGGAATGTGGGAGATCGGTCTGAGTGGTAGAAGAAGCTATAGGGAAAGAAGCAGGCCTTTCGAAAGGTCAGAAGGCTCTGCAAAGCTTTGGGCAAGAATAAAGCTTAAGGAGCTAATTCTATTCTGAGGCTAAGGGCGAGGAGTAGGTAACAAGGGAGTGTAAAGAAATCTATTTAGATAATTTTATTTACTTAGGACATCTGGAGACTGACCTTTGATTATCCACTTGCAAGAAGGCTCCCTGCAAGGGGGGACAACAATGTTAATTAGCCACAAATTTTGTTGGCTCCAGGTCTTTGACATTATACTACATTATACTCGCACTGAAAAATACAAGCGGCTCTGGCTTGTATTTATTGTTCTGGGATGTGAAACCTGCATACACAGAGTTCTGACTTTTCATATGTGTCAGTTCTGCAGGACTGTCTGTAGACTTGACTGTGCACAAATTCTGTTTATTGCAGAGGTCCTGGAACTAATTCCTTTTGTGTACCTAGGGATGTCTGTATTTGAGAAGTATAGGCAAATCCGAAATCCTTACAAAATTCACATTACAGGCCTTAATGACAGGAATAGATTCATGTTACCCTCAAAATGTTTAAAACCGGAAGTGAACTCAAACTGAATTTGCCGTGTACCAAAACTGTTTGACTATAAATCAGATTGACTCAGCCCACAGTCTAGCAACCTAGGACAAGAAGAGGAACGCTAATTGCTGAAGACAGATATTAACTATATCACTCTCTATTGTATTATACAAAATGTCTATGATATAAAAAAATGATAAAAAAATTAAAGACAAAGAAGCAAGAAAATGTGACCTACGGTCAAGACATAAAATAATCAATAGAACAGACCTAGAGATAGCTCACATGTTAGAATTGTAAGAAAGATACATTAAACAATTATGATAAAATGGTACAGTTTGTAGTGAAAATGACAGCCAAGTGAGAAAGAGATGGTGAATTTTAGCACAGATGTGGATGCTAGTAAAATACATTTAAAATACTAGAAATGAAAAATATATCAAAAATAAAGACTTCTCTCATGGGCTTCATAACAGACTGAATATTGAAGAGAAAGAGATTAATAAAATTGAAGGCAATTCAACACAAAATATCAAAACTGAAATACAGAAGAAAAAGTTAAATGAAAACAATCTGAGATGTACACAATACTATTATGTAGGGTTTCTAAACACAGGGTTTCTAAACCTTGGCACTACTGACATTTTGTATCAGGTAATTACTTGTTGTTGGGGTTACCCTGTGCGTTGTAAGATGATAAGCAGCATTCCTAACCTCTACCCACTAGAAGCTAGTAGCAATTCTGCTTCTAGTCTTGACAATTAGATATGTGTCTAGAAACTGTTGACTATCTCCTGGGGGACAACGTTGCACCTGGTTGATAACCCCTGGAGTAAAGTAAACCCCTGGAGTGAGAAAAGGGGATGAGGAGACGAGAGAAAATGGATGAATCAAAGGAAATATTTGAAAAACTACCAGATGAGAACTTTCCAAAATTGATGAAAGACCTTAACCTATATTTCCAAAGGAGTAAGTAAAATTTAAAAAAGCAGGATAAAAAGAAAAAAATCCCCACGTCGTATTACAGTCAAAGATGCAGAGCAGATGTAAACCCAGATAGAATAAGACATATTATATACAAGGTAATGTGAATCTCACTGCTGCTCACTCAGCAGAAATAACAGAGATCAGAAAGAAATAGGGTATATTTTTTAAATTGCTGAAAGAAAAAAATTATGCCAACCTAGAATTCTTTTCCTAGAGAAATACCTCTCAACATGAAGGTGAATAAAAACATTGAAGAGTGTCAAAACTTGCAAGAGCAGGCTTGCCCTACAAGGAATGCTAACAGAAGATACTCAGGATGAAGGGAAGTGGTGCCAGATGGAAGTGGAAGATGAATTTGCAAGAAGCAATAAAAAGGGCCAGGTGCGATGACTCAAGCCTACAATCCCAGCACTTTGGGGGGCTGAGACGGGTGGATCACGAGGTCAAGAGATCAAGACCATCCTGGTCAACATGGTGAAACCCCGCCTCTACTAAAAATACAAAAATTAGCTGGGCATGGTGGCACATGCCTGTAGTTCCAGCTACTCGGGAGGCTGAGGCAGAAGAATTGCTTGAACCCAGGAGGCGGAGGTTGCCCTGCGCAGAGATCGTGCTATTGCACTCCAGCCTGGGTAACAAGAGTGAAACTCCGTGTTAAATTAAAAAAAAAAAAAAGAAGGAATAAAAAACCCACTAAATTATTAAGAGATGCAATGTAATCCACACCAAATTCAAGTGGGCTCTGTTAAAAAAATAGTTAACCTATTTCTAAAATGTAAAAGAAAATACAATCTAGTACAGCCACAACAAGGTTGACAAAGAATAAACTTGGAGGACCTTCACTATATAGTAATCAAAAGGATGATATTGGTACAATGGAAATACAAATACATCACACAAACCACATAGAGTCCAGAAATTGACCCCTACACAAATGAGCAATTGATTTTTTAACAAGCCACCACAAGACCATACATTGGGAAACTTTAACAAATAAGTGGTGCTAGAACGGCTGGTTGAATGCATGAAAAAATTAGATCCTGAAACCAAACCTATTCTGTCCACAAAAATTAATTTGAGATTAATCATAGACATGAAATAAAAACTAGAATAATAACGTATTTTTTTAAAAATTCATAGAGAATATCTTCAAGGGTAGGAAATGCTTACTTGGTCAGAACAGAAACTTTTCATAAGAGAAAAACACTGACTTATAAAATGGTCTTTTGAAAACATAATAATTTCTGATTTAAACAAAACTCTAAGATAAATAGAAAGCTATAGTCTAGGAAAATATATTTATAACACATATATTGAAGAAAGACTTTAAGACAGTACATGGAGACCTACGAAAATCAACAATAAAAAGATTAACAACCCAATTTAATAATTGACAAACAGCCATTTTTATAAAAATACATAAGAGTAGCCAATAAGCAAATGAAAATTCAAATAAAGACTGCATTGATATACTATTTCACAAGAATGGGTAAATTGAAAAGACTGACAATGCTAAGTGTTTTCATCAATTTGGAAAAATGAAGCTCTCCTACATTGGTGGCGAGAGTGCAAAATGGCTCAATTGGTTTGAAAACATTAAATATAATTTACCCAATACCCTGCAATTTTACTCCTTGGTATTGATCCAAGAGAAATGAAAACATGTCTACAAAAGAATTGTACAAGAAAGCTTAGAGCAGCTTTATTTATAATAGTTCACTACTTGAAACGCCCCAAAGTCCATTTACCAAAGAATGGATAAACTTATCATGTTATACTTAAAGTAACACTTGCCAGGAATAAGTGCAAAAAAAAAAAAAAAAAAACAACCTACTGATACAGGGAGCAACACTGGTGAATTTCTACGTAGATTAATCATGTGAAAGTAGCTAGGCACAAAATGGTGTTTAAAATATCAATTTTATAAAATCTAACACCAGCAAATCTTGAAATTGAATGTGTTAGAAACAAAGTTCTTGCTTTTGAGGGAGTATGGATTTAGTGAAAGGAGAAGAAGGAAAATTTCTGTAAAGATGAAAATGCTCTGTATTTTAAGTGAATTAGTTTACACAGCCAGATGCATAAGTCAAAAGTCATCAAAAACCCATAGGACTGGTGCATTTTTCATGTTAGTTTTATCTCAATATAGACAAACAACCTAATAAAGCAAAAGGACAGAATAATTGAGAGTTCACAAAAGAAGACACAAGAATCACCAGAAAGCACACGAAAGATGCACAAGATTATTGGTAATCAAGTAAATGAAAGTTAAAACCAGGAGTAGATACCATTTTATGTTCATTAGAATAGCAAATTTAAATAGATTGATACTAATGTGGAAGAAGGGGAACTCTCATACATTGCAGGTATAAGTGTAAAGTGCTAAAATCAGTTTAGAAAACTATTTGGTGGCTCCTAATAAAGTTAAACATAAACATCACCTTTGACGTAGAAATCCTAATCCTAGGCATTTACTTAAGGGAGGAAACATTATGTCCACACACAAAATTATTACCAAGAATGTTTATAACTGTTTATTAGTAATATCTCCAAACTGGAAAAAAAGTTCATCAACAATGAAATACTATACAAGCAATAAAAAATGAATGAACTATTCACACAGCAACATGGATGCATCTCAAAATTATTATTTTAATCAAAAAAATCCAGAAGCGAAAAACCACATGCTGCCTAAACCTATTAATATAATGTCCTAGAGAGGCAAAACTGGTTTTTGGTTGTAGACCTCAGAAGAGGTGACCTGCAGGATGTAGAAATGGACAGGAAAGGGCCGTGAAAAAACTTTCTATGATGATGTGGTGACAGAAATGTTTTATACTTGATGGATGTAGAGTCAATCATTAATAATTTTATCAAAACTCACCAAACTTTATACTTGAGATGTATGTTTCGCTGTGTATAAATTTTATTTCAACATTAAAAAGGAGATTTAACATAGGGAATTAGGAGTTTAGAAAAGCAGTGGATAGGTTGAGAAATGGACTTTATGGTGAGCTTACAAGAACGGTCTCCCAAACACAACATAACTCCCCCACTACGGAAGCTACTACTTCTGCCAAAATCAAAGACCACTGTGAAATGTACAAGTTAAAGGACTATCAGGTGACATAGTTGCAGCCTAATCAACAGGTCGGGAAACCAGCATCAGCAAACCACCGATGGAGCAACTGCACTATTAACTCACGGGAAGCTAATGCCCAGACACCTGAACGCATAGTCTGGCTGCGGCCCCTCCGCAGTGGACTCTTGACCTTCATAAACTGGGGCCGAATACTAAAACCCACATCTTTATGCCCTTGTTTTGCTTTTTTGCAAAAAGCAGCAAGAAGAGAGCCTGTGCCTCATTTTCACTTTCAAACTTTCAGAGACACAAATAATTGGTGAAGCATGGTGAAGGCAGAACTCTTGCTCTAAGAGCGTATGAGAAATATAGTTTTCATTTTTCAGTGTCTCTAGTGGAGGAAGGCCCAGAGAAGGATGTTGCAACAGAGACCAAGCATTCATCAAGCATATCCAACATAGGTAAGTACCATTATTATTTATATTTTGCCGACACTCAGCCTGAGCAATGCTAAAAGAATTTGTTATTAGGGCTGGAAATTGCTAAAATTTCTAACTACTAAGCTCTACTCCGTAAGTCACACTCTGCTTTTCTTTGCATCATAATTACTCTACCCTAATATTTTGTCTTGTCTGATCCAAGATCTATGATACAGTGAATAATGACATTGGAAGTTCAGTTTAGAATATTGGGAAAGTGAATTTGAGAAACTTTCATCACCTGATGTTTACTTTTTAAAAAATATCCAGACAGTTTTAGCTACTAATTTTCAATAAAATGAAACATAATTATGTGATTAGAGTTAGATGAGCCACTGAGAAATTAACCAATCTAATTGAAACTAAATAATTGGAAAGCCTCTCTATGATGCCTCAAACTGTAGGAAATATTAACTTTATCAGTGACTTTGCACTGAAAATTATCCTGGGCCTGGAAAGGCAAGGCTTATTATAGAGAATAGTGTTGCAGGATTTTGAGTCCATATAGAAAATTAATAAAGGTCATCATTCTGGGTCCCTCAAAGTTATATTTCACATTTTACTTTGCAAATTACTTCAAAATTTATTTTTCTATCTTGGCATGAGATTAATTCAGCCACCTAAAGGCTATCAACAGTGTCTTTTGACTGACAGTCTCTGTGCTGGGAGTTAAGTTCGAATTTGCATTTCAAAGCAACAATTATCAGCCGCAGAAGCCAGAAACTTTTCTAGAACCCATTCTACCCTGTTAGACAGATAGTTCCTAAAAACCAAAATGTTTGAGCTGTGCTTGTGGTCACTGCAACTTTCATAGATCTTCATTTCCCTCTGACCTGTCAGAGCCTGTTAGGTAATGAGGAGAAAATGCACAGTGCTGTGCTCCTACTGTCATGTACTGTTCCTTCACTGGCTTCTAGGAGGCAGAGTACACATCTTAAAGGAGTAGTTTGATTCCTTGTCACAAAAAACTGATATATTCAAAGAATGAGCTTCTTTCTGGTGTCCACTTTTTGTTTTACTTTCTTTTTAGGGCAGCATTCTTCTCTGACATTTATCACAGGTTTTTTTAAATCAAAGAGAATTATTTTTTCTAGGATAATAGTTGGAATTACCCTCAGGTAGTTACTTAGCTTAGGAACTACTTACTGAATACCTAAATCAGTAACAGGGAAGGAATTTTGTTGAGAAGGGACTTAGTGCAAATAAAATATTCATGGCTAGTAAAATAGTAATTAATTATTGGATGAAAAATCATGTCAGAATGAAATTTCACTACCTGGCCTTGTGAAAGAAGAGTGAACACAAGAGGATATAATGGTTTATAAATTTGAAAATTAGGGGATGTGTACTTGTGTGAATACTGTTTCTTATATTTATTTCTGTCTATAAAAATAATTTTTTAAAACACTTGCATAAGCAGGAATCAGTGCATAAGGAGAAATAACAATGATATAGAAAATTACAAAAAATTTTAGATAGTATAAGATAAAAGAAAGTACCAGGTAGAATGAATCACATAATATATTGCCAGTTGCTGGTGTAGCCAAATGTCTTCAGAAGAGAGTTGACCAAGCAGAATTGATCTCCTGTCTCCACATTACTAACACCTTGCATAGCCCTATCACACACGTACGGTAGGATGCCAAAGAGGTAAGAAGTAAATCATAAAGTGAGGAAGGACTCAGTGAAGCAAAATAGAACTCAATGGATACATATGTGGTAAGAACTACGGCAATGTTAGGAATTAGAAACATGAAAAATTAGAAAACAGCAGATTGTATGTATTTCAATTAATTAATTAATTTTCGTATAAGCCAAACTTTCCACTATGTTTTTGAATTAAAGCAGGCAATAATGCATGAAACTGAAACTTGTGCAGGGCGTGAACTTGAGTGTCAGCATATTTTCTCGCTCATAAGAGCTCCTACTGATTAGTGATAGCTGCTTGAATTGCTCTATGGGGATGTATTGTGAAATGACACCCAAACATTCCAAGAGGGTCATAATCCATTACTTATGTTTTCAGTGATTATAGAAATGGAACATGGGAGCATGACTTCTTACCATGAGCAAGACCTTTCAAAATATGAGTTTCATATAAACTAGGGCTCAATCAGACCAGGACTGAAAATTTGTAATATTTCTTCTTTTTGTTTGTTTTTTAATTATACTTTAGGTTCTGGGGTACATGTGCAGATCATGCAGTGTTGATGCATAGGTGCATACATAACCAGGTGGTTTGCTGCCTCCATTCCCCCTTCATCTCTATCTGGTGTTTCTTCTCATGTTATCCCTTCCTAACTTCCCCACCCCCTGCTGTCCCTCCACTAGCCCCTGCCAACTGACCTTAGTGTGTGATGCTCCTCTCCTAGAGTTCACGTGTTTTCTTTGTTCAACATCTGCTTATGAGTGAGAACGTGCAGTGTTTGGTTTTCTGTTCTTGTGTCAGTTTGGTGAGAATGATGGTTTCCAGGTCCATGCAAGTCACTACAAAGGACACAAACTCATCATTTTTTATGGCTGCATAGTATTCCATGGTGTATATGTGCCACATTTTCTTTGTCCAGTTTATCACTGATGGGCATTTGGGTTGGTTCCAGGCCTTTGCTATAGTGCACAGTGCCGCAATGAATATATGTGTGCATGTGTCTTTAAAATAGAATGATTTATAATCCTTTGGGGATATACCCAGTAATGGGATTGCTGAGTCAAATGGAATTTCTATTTCTAGATCCTTAAGGAATTGCCACACTGTCTTCTACAATGATTCAACTAATTTACACTCCCACCAACAGTGTAAAAGCATTCTTTTTTTTTTTTTTTGAGACGGAGTTTCGCTCTTGTTACCCAGGCTGGAGTGCAATGGCGCGATCTCGGCTCACAGCAACCTCTGCTCCCTGGGTTCAGGCAATCCTCCTGCCTCAGCCTCCAGAGTAGCTGAGATTACAGGCACGCGCCACCGTGCCCAGCTAATTTTTTGTAATTTTAGTAGAGACGGAGTTTCACCATGTTGACCAGGATGGTCTCGATCAGTTGACCTCGTGATCCACCCGCCTCGGCCTCCCAAAGTGCTGGGATTA
>CAUYNR010096274.1:0-10487 GCA_963573565.1 Mico argentatus | reverse complement strand
GGGTGATGAAAAATGAGAACTCATGGACACAGAAAGGGGAGTACTAAACACTGGGGTCTATTGGGGGGAAAAGGGGAGGGCCAGTGGGAGGGGGAGGTGGGGAGGGATAGCCTGGGGAGAAATGCCAAATGTGGGTGAAGGGGAGAAGTAAAGCAAAGCACACTGCCATGTGTGTTCCTATGCAACTGTCTTGTATGCTCTGCTCATGTACCCCGAAACCTAAAATCCAATAAAAAATTAAAAAAAAATAAAGAAATACATCCTAGAAACACAAATTTAAAATGTTGCCTTCTTTTAAAAAGTTTACTTTTATAGCATACATGAAAAACAAACATTTGGACTACTGAAAGAACAAGGTAATGATTCAGCTTGTACAAAAAGAAGAGAATTAAGGACCAGGACCTAAATTATGCAATGTATACAGACAGGAGTAATCTAGAAAGCATTATCTTTATGTATAATTCATTTAGCAGCTGTCTATTTGTGACACATATTATACCCTGATTAAGTGGATGGTTAAACAGCTGAGTAATGTACATACTCCACATGATAAAACCCCGTTCTTATTGCAAGTTTAAAGAAGCAAAACCAGGTACAGTAAAACTTTGTGTGTTTATGTTAATGGGAACCAGGAATGATATGAATATATGAAAATACTGATAGATCACAGGTGCATTCAGAGCTGTTCCTTGCAGAGACAGAGAGGCCCAAGGGAGAGTTTGAGGAAAGCTGTTTGCAGTCATGTTTGAGTAGCCTTATAAATCATGCCTGCAATGGTTTGACCTCCACAAGCCCGATCAGTAAATAGCATGAACCAACCAACGGAGAGCCAGGTGGGAAAACAGAGTAAATGAAAAAAAAGGCATTTATTTATTAACAAGGGTATAGATACATTTTTATAATGTGTGAAATTTTTTATCCTTAAGAAAACACACTTTAAGATTCTGTAGCATTTTCTCTAGCTTTGGATCTCCTAATCATTATTTATAGGCTTGGAAAAGTTGATAATGCTGGGGCTTGTGGTAGGCCTCATGGTGATATTGAGGAATAGGTATTAGATTTGAACCTCTGGGGAAGAATCTGAGGTTTCTTGGAATATTGCCCAGAATTCCATTTAAAAAATCAGTAGTAGTGATATTTATTTCCTTAATCTCTTTATCTTTCATTTAAAAATAAATGTTGCCCAGTGACGTGACCTCCAGCCATCTTTTTGATTAAAGAAGTATCATTAAAACAATCAAACAAACATGTTGTTTAGTGACTAATACCAGAGAGAAGAAATTTTAAATATACCAAGCAGAAGGCTATCCTGGAACTCTGCCAGGAGCTATTTCTATGTTTTTATAACATATATTATTTTGTTTCCTTTACCATAAAAGTACAATACTCACTGTAGAATAATTTGACAAGATTGATAAGTAAATTTACAAAACCATCTTGAGATACGTTTGCATTTGTAACGTCTATCACCAAAGACTAAGAGATCTTTCTCTGTTTTTCTCAACCTTCAAAGACTTTCAGCTGCTGATACCCATTGCCTTCTGTGAGTCTCAGAAGTGAGAGATTGAAGGGAGTGTGCACTTGATACAAGAGAATTGTCAGTGGGAACTACTGGGGAAGATTGTGGGACAGGCACTTTCCCCAAACATTGTTATGGCAATGGCTAACTGACATTGTCACCTATGTAATAGCCGTGTGACGTGTGTACGTCCTTTCTTTGGGCCTCAATTTCCTCATCTACAAACAAAACAAAACCAAAACAACCCCAAACAGACACAAAAAACATATGTGTGTATGTGTGTGACTGTATATGTATATATTTCTCCAGGCAGATGGATTGCTGCAAGATAACCCATATCCCAAGTATCTTTACCATTCTTCATTTCTTCTCCACCAGCATATACCAACTCATCATCATTTCCTGTCCAGGGTTATGCAAATGGATCTCTTTGCTATCTCTCTCCCTTACCCTCTGTAAGTCATTCTCAACAAATTAGCGAGTGAGCTCTTTAGAACACAAATCGTATGTCACCCTCTGCTTAAAAACTTCCAATGGCTACCTTTGGTAGATAGAATAAATTTCTACTCCTTTCCATGACCTTTGAGTTCCTACAGCATCCGGCTCTTCTGTCCTTGTTTCCTTAACATTCTCCTCCTCCTCTCAGTGTGTCAACCACCTTGGCTTTATTCCTGGTTTTAAAATATGCCAAGCTTGTTCCGTCTTAGTAGCTATATTTGTTTTTCTCTCATCTTTGAACATTCTGACTTCAAATCTTTTCTTGGCTGGTACCCTTATAATTTCCAGGTCTTACTTCAAAGGTGACAGGCTTACTAAAGTATTTCCTCCCATGTCTTTCAAGGTAGCTACTCACTTTTATTTTTTGTTATATATGGCCAGTATTCATCACAATCTGAGATCAGATTTTTTAAAAACTTAAAAAAAATATTTTTTATTTCTACCATCCTCAAGACTGTAAACTGTATGAGAAAGTTTACTTACTGGAATATGTCCAGTGGCCAGAACACTATTTGAACAGTACCTTTCACAACAATAGGTACTCACACATTTGTTGTATAGAATCTCAGACTGTGATTACATACCCAAGAGCATGATTATTTAATGTTTTCTCCCCAGCACTTTATCAGCTTTATTGAATATAATTGACAAAAATTGTCTATATATGGTATAAAATTTGACGTTTTTAATATACATTGTAAAATCATAACCACAGTTAAGCTAGTTAACATATTTATCACCTCACAAATTTATCTTTATTTTTTAAAATTTCTGGTGAGAACACTCAAGATCTACCCTCTCAATAAATTTCTAGCATACAATACAGCATTGTTACCTTTACTATTATGCATTATTCATCCTAACTAAAACTTTGTACCCTTTAACCAACACCGTCCCATTTCCCTCTCCCTGCAGCTCTTGGCAACAACCATTTTACTCTGTTTCTATGAGAACGACTATTTTAGATTCTCTATATAAATGTTATCATGTGATATTTGTCTCTCTGGGTCTGGATTATGTCATTTAGCATAATGTCCTCTAGGTTCATCTATGTTTTCACAAATGGCAGGAGGTTTTTCTTCTTGGGGGCTGAATAATAATTCATACAGCACATTTTCTTTATCCACTCATTTATCAGGAAATATTTAGGTTGTTTTATATCTTGGCTATTTCATATAATGATGCAGCACACACAGGAGTGCAGAATCTCCTCAAGGTACTGATTTCAGTTCCTTTGGTCATTTACCTAAGTGGGATTGCTGGATCATATGGTAATTCTATCTTTAATTTTTTGAGGAACTTCTATATTGTTTTCTATTAAATCTACACCAATTTACACTACCATGCACAGTGTGCAAGGGTTGACTTTTCCCTGTACTTCACCAACACTTGTTATTTTTTGTCTTTTTGATAACAGCCATTCTAATAGCTGTGTGGTGACATCTTATTACACTTTTATCTGCATTTCCATGATGATTAGTGATGTTGACTGTCTTTTCATTTATCTGTTGGCCATCTGTATGTCTTCTTTGGAGAAATACCTATTCTGGTCTTTTGCCCATGTTTAACCAGGTTATTGTTATTATTATTATTGTTATTGAGTTGTATGAGTTCCTTACCTATTTTGCATATTAACTCCTTATCAGAAAAGTATGATTTGCAAGTATTTTCTCTCATTCTGTAGGTTGTTTTTCATTTTGTTGATTGTTTCCTTTGCTGTTTGGAAGCTTTTTAGTCTGATGCAATCCTACTTGTCTATTACCCCACTGGCTACTTTAGTGACTGATGATATTAAGAATACATGTAAAATAAGTAAATTATGATTATTGAGCCCCCAAACTCACTGTACATTTATAGTGTCCTTATATCTAGTTTGTGTGATTGTGTAGACACATTATTAAACTCTTCATTTTGTTATTTTTCTATTTATGTTAGCTATTAGTATGTAAGTTTTCTTATTCATTCATTACTATATCAGGTAGAATGTCTTCAGACGTAAGTCATAGAGTCATAATACATACTCAACACTCAGGGGCTTAAGCAAATGAGACATTTAATTAAATTACAAATAAAAAACTGGAATAAGTTATTTCTGTTTTGATGCAGAAATTCAGTAATTTCGTCTGGGAATGGGCTCTTTAGATCTTCCTACATGGCCTTCCTCAGCATTGGGTTTAACTCCTTGGGCTTGTTGACCCATATCTGCAAGAGGCTGTCACAGCTCCCAGCGTTATATCCTCCCAAAACCAAATTCAAAGCAATAAAGAAAGTGAAAGGGCCAGTACTAACAAGCTCCCCACTTGAACCTATTTTTGATAGATTTCAACTAAAAATTTTCCCAGAAATTTCTCTTCTCATTTCTATTATATTTAAGTGACCAGTCAAAGTGTAAAACTTAAGTGTCTAAGGAAAGTGATGTAAGTATAACTGACATATAAATCCTGATTTATTTCTTGGATCTGAGCTCATTGCAAACATCCAAATTTCCAGATTTCATTAGTCAGGAAGAAATAACAAGAGAGGTTGAATGGGCAGCCAATAGGGTCTGCTGCAAACAGCATAAATAATCAGTAATTATTTTTTCACTTTGTTTGCTGTTGATGTGGAGCTTTTTACACTGGAGATGAGAATAAGTAAGCTTTCCCAAAAAGATTTCCTGTGATTTGTCTGGCATTTATGTTTTTCTTCTTAGATGTTTACTGCTATAGTAAAAAAGCACTTTTTTTCACATCAGAGATGAAACTAGCAATAAAGCATTAATAATGACTTTATTTCCTCTGTTGGTACCCTTGCAACTCTAGATTTTACATCAGCAGGTATATTCTTTTTAAGTGGGAGCAAAACATTTGGTATGCATGGACATAAAGAAAGGAAAAATGGGTTGGGCGCAGTGGCTCTGGCCTGTAATCCCAGCACTTTGGGAGGCCGAGGCGGGTGGATCACGAGGTCAAGAGATCGAGACCATCCTGGTCAACATGGTGAACCCTCGTCTCTATTAAAAATACAAAAATTAGCTGGGCATGGTGGCGCGTGCCTGTAATCCCAGCTACTCAGGAGGCTGAGGCAGGAGAATTGTCTGAACCCAGGAGGCGGAGGTTGCGGTGAGCCGAGATTGCGCCATTGCACTCCAGCCTGGGTAACAAGTGCGAAACTCTGTCTAAAAAAAAAAAAAAAAAAAAAAAAGAAAGAAAGGAAAAATAGATACTTGACTACTAGACGGGGGTGGAATAAGAGTTGAAAACTACCTATTGGGGTCTATGCTCACTACCTGGGTAATGGGATCATTCATATACCAAACTTTAGTGACACATAATTTACCCATGTAACAAGCCTACACATGTACCCTCTGAACCTGAAAAAAAAGTTGTCAAAAATAAATAAATGATGTCAGCATGTTTGCGTACAGTTTTACTTTTTTTTTTTTTTTTTCTGTACAAGCAAGACGGGCCAATGACATTGTACTCTCTGCTTGCTGGACATGTGCTGATTGATCTTTCCCAGCAAATCAATTTAGTCTGGGTTTGTTCTAAAATCGTGGGAACAGAGAGAGTTACTCTGAACTACACAATGCTGAATGTTGCTAACACATAAACAAACAGCACTTGGCATTTCATGAGATTCTTAGTCATCAAACTATGGAAAATATCTTGAGAATGGTAGCTAACATTTGATTATTCTTCACTGATTAGCATTAAGGTTAGAAGGACTAGATATATTTCAGATATTTATAAGTATTAAAATACTATGTATTCTGTGATTTTATAAATCATCTGTCTTGGATCTTATGCAGACTATAGGCATCCTTTTCTGTTAAAAATGCTTTGTGTTAAAAATGCTGGGCAGTGGCTCACATCTGTAATCCTTACACTTTGTGAGGCCAAGGCAGATCCCTGAGGTCAGGAGTTTGAGGCCAGCCTGACCAACATGATAAAAACCCCATCTCTACTAAAAATATAAAAATTAGCCAGGCATGGTGGCACATGCCTGTGATCCCAGCTACTCAGGAGGCTGAGGCAGAGGAATTGCTTGAACCCGGGAGGTAAATGTGGCAGTGAGCTAAGATCACACCACTGCACTCCAGCCTGGGTGACAGAGTGAGATTCCATCTAAAAAAAAAATTCTTTTAGAGACTTTCCCCTCTGCTTGTGAATTTTCTTGTGTGCTTGTGAATATCCTAACCCATCATTGTAAGTGCTTTAACATTTGCTACATTTGCTTCTTTCTGTTGCAGATTTTTCATTGCTTTTGCAACATATTAAAGATTGTTTTAGGTTTACAGATTGGTGGGTTGTGATTAACAGTGATATTAGAGAATATATGAAGGCAATTTTACTAAAACAATGTTCTTATAATTTCAGTCACTTTCTACCTATTTCTTATTGTTATTATCGGCAATTAATAAAGAAGCCATTAAGTAGTATATTATTGCAGGTGTTGAAAAGCTTTCAAAAATGTAACAGATGAAATCTCTTGCTTTTCACAAATCTATAGGAAATGATACTTTAGGACAAAATTGAAACAACCACTTGTAAATCACACCACATCTTGCCTGCCGAAAAGAAAGTTGGAATTTCTCAGCATTCTCTTGTATAATGACTTCCAAGGTCTACGTCTTAGAATGCTCTCCTTTTTTTCTTTTTCTTTTTGAGATATAGTCTCGCTCTGTCACCCAGGCTGGGGTGCAGTTGGCGTGACCTCGGCTCACTGCAACCTCCGCCTCCAGGGTTCAAGAAGTTCTCCTGTCTCAGCCTCCCCAGGAAAGTCCTCTCCTTTAAAGCCCATTGAAGAGACAAAAGGCTTATTACATGTAATAAAGACTTCTTATTTTGTTTTTAAGGTTTTTTTGTATGTGCTTAGCACAAATAAAATATAGAGGTTTTCCCAAAGCTTGGCTCAGTATGTATGACTGAGCCAGATGGATCTCTCTATTTTCAAAATTTTTGATGAAGCTACCCTTTTATCATTTTTTCCTTTGTGTATGATAATCTTAAAATCTTTTTCATTTGTTTTCCTAAAAATAACTCTGTAATGATCACAAACTGTCATTTCCGAAGCTTCATAGATGAGGGCTTTTCAGGAAGTAATTCTTTAGGTAGTAATCTCCTTTGGTACTGTATTAATCCCATTTCCATCTATGCTTTACATCTGCCCTTGTTCACCTAAGCAGTATATTTCTTTTTTTTCTTTTTTTTTTCCTAAGCAGGATATTTCATAACAATTTCGTGACCTTCTGATAGTACCATCCTGGACAAGTACCACTAAGATTTTAGGTCTCTATGGCTACAATCCAAGCTGTTTATGGTGTTCACACCTCAGTTACTGAAGGCTCTTATCACGCATTTAGCACATGTTCTTTCTCGCTTGTTAAGTGTTGCTCTTTCATCCCCATTGTGGTGGATTTGCTTTCTGACAAATGGGCTCAAGATGTGGACACTACTCATTTTTAAGAATATATCTTTTGTATTAGATAATTAGAATATTCTTTAGGAAAAGCTTATATTGAAAAAGGCATATAATAACTGTCAGATTCTCTTCCTTAATTAATCTATCAAGCATTTCCTGCATCAACAGCACTATTTTCCTGAGAAGTTAGAAAACCTGGTACCGGCACATAGATTTCTTCCTCTTCACTAATTATAATCGTCAATACATTGGACCAGTTTTGACTGACTACTAGCATAGTATCTATCACAGAACTATTTTTGTGTGTGTGTGAATAGTCATTTTGTTGTTTTTCCCAAGTGGGATGGCTCCATTCTTAATAGATGAATTTTGTTTATTCAGCCGGGATTTTATTTTTTTCACTTTTCCAAGGTTTACTTACTTATCACCTTTATTACTGAATGATAAGTTATCTAAATCTTCACATCATAGCATTTGGATAATGCTTCTATCTTTCTCACTTTTCCTCATTCTTATGTGGCTGAATTTAGGTTGGCCTTAAAAATCTGCCTTTTCTTTTATTTGAATTTTTCAGTGAAATCTCTGAAGGAGCTTGTTTTTATATTCCATGCCATTTCTTTTATTTGAAGTTCCCAGTGAATTCTTTGAAAAAGCTTGTTCTTATATTCAATTTATGCCACTATATGCAGCTTTTTGTAGGGTGGCAGGTGATATGGTTTACCTGTGTCCCCATCCAAATCTCACCTTGAATTGTAATAATCTCCACAGGTCAAGGGTGGGACCAGGTGGAGATAATTGAATCATTGGGTGGTTCCCCTCATACTGTTCTCATAGTAGTGAATAAGTCTCATGAGATCTGATGGTTTTATAAATGGGAGTTCACCTGCAAATGCTCTCTCTTGCCAGCCACCATGTAAGACGTGACTCTGTTCCTCCTTCACTCTGCCATGATTGTGAGGCCTCACCAGCCATGTGGAAATGTGAGTCAATTAAAACCTCTGTCCTTTATAAATCACTTAGTCTTAGATATGTCTTTATTAACACCCTGAGAATAGACTAACACAATTGGTTTCATGATTTTCTACCTAAGTGCCTGTTTTGTGCCTAAAGCAGTCAAATCCCCTCCATTTTTAGCTTGGTCAAGCCTTACAGAAAACTTGAGTATATGTAATTTTTCAGCTTAGACCCAGTTGAACTAGGGTAGAGTTAGAGTAAAGGGCATTTTACCACATACTCAGTGGTATGCGGTACAGTGTCAGCCCCACCTTCAATAACTTCAAGAGAGAGAATCCTGTGGTAGGATTTTAATAGAAAAAAAAAACAAGTAACATTTTTTTCATTGAAAGTCCTTTTGTTCAGTGCGTTGGTTGTTATAGTTGAAACCTTAACATTTTTTTTTCTGGCTACAAACTTTTTACACTAACCCTTTAAGAGACAAGTGAGTGAAAGTTCTGGGTATGTTTTCCTCAAAGGTTAAGCATGATCTCCAGACAAATCTCATTAACTCATGTTAAATGAAGGTACCTAAAGGCAGATCTCACTTGTGTTAAAAATATTTATTCTTAAAGTTGGACATGTTCAAGGCTTAAAAATTAACTTCAAAACATGAAGCCAATTCACAAACACCTAAGTTAGGTGAAGGAAGGAGAATCTTCCCTAACTTTAAAACACACGTTGAGTACCTTCCCCTCCCACTGCTTCTTTATTTGCTACAATTATCTCCATATTGGGTATAGGCCATGCCTTCTTAGACTGATAGAAAATTTGACTTTTCTCAGAATTTATGGAGAATAGCAGAGGTTAAGTGTTAGAGTTTGGAAGAAGTCCTATGAATGCAAAGTAAACAGAATTAAGATGTTAACAGAACAGTAATTACGCAGATTGTATATTGTCAATAACGAGGCTCTGTTTTTCAGCAGAGAAAGTACTTCTACGGAATTGCTGCTGCCAGAGAAACAAAACCAAAATTTGCCGTGGATAACACAAAATCCATGCAGCTGAAAGTTAAAATCAGTGAATCATAAACTTTTAACAGGTATGGCAAATTCTACTTTTTTGGTTTTGATCTTTAAAATATGATAAGTTTATTCATGATAATTTTTTGAAAAATCTGAACATTAACTGCCATTATATTTTAAATGAAACTTATCTCATAAAATGGATGAGTGTGCACCATATTGTATCTTTTAATGTTCTTTTTAGGTAAATAGGGCCTCATTTCCATAACTGAGAGCAAAGAGGCTTAGCATTTTCAATGTAAGTTTAAGAGTGGGTTGCCTAGCAATATTCAAATGAGAAAGTCCCTCCTCTGGAACTGGTTATGAAACAGTTGTCCATGTGAATGTGTATTAAATTCAGAAAAGGCAGTGATTTCTTAGCACCTAATTATAACCAGACAGGAGACCATGTAATCAGATAAAAACAATGTGAACTATCAGTAACTTTTATGCAGATTAGTTAAGCCACATAACACTAATTATAAATGTATCGTTAGGTGTGGACCTAATCTCTCCTAAGTGCTTTGTAAGCTTGTCATAGAATTGGCATGTAAAACCGAGGCCTCAGTCCTCATCTAATCCTATTTTTGTGCATTTATTTCCTTCTGTCATGGCCCCTGATACACATTTCTTGGTTTTTATGCCATTATCAGATCTTAAAGTTCCTTTGAAAAGGCTTGATATATTTGAGTTGACAGTTTACATGCTATACCAGAAAAAACTTCTGCTACAACTCTTGTTGCCTTGCATGCTGAGCTGTCCACTCTTGGTGTCCGTACAGCATGTTAGTTTTATTATATACTTTATTTGGTTACTCTCGGTCTTATTCATTGGTCTTACTCCTGTGTAGCCATTTATCTGTTCTCAATAATCCCTTTATTTTTGGTTCTTTTTTTTTTTCTTTCTTTTTTTTTTTTTTTTTTTTTTTTTAGTTTTAAAAACTCTTTTATTCCTTAACACCATATACATAAGCAGACATATATGTATGTATACTCACACACACTGATCTCAAGGCTTTAATTTACTTCACAGCCTCCCCCACTAAAAAAATGAAGGAATTAAAATCATCA
>CAUYNR010096270.1:0-23750 GCA_963573565.1 Mico argentatus | reverse complement strand
TTGCCTGAACCCAGGAGGCGGAAGTTGCGGTGAGCCGAGATCGCGCCATTGCACTCCAGCCTGGGTAACAAGAGCGAAACTCAAAAAAAAAAAGAATAGAAGACAGTGTGATTGCAGGCAGCCAGGGCAGGGCAGTGTTTTGCTGATTTTTCAGTATAGTTCTTTTGTACTCTTTCGGTTTTTTTACCATATGTATGTGTTATTTTGCCAAAAGTTTAATATTTTATGTGAAGGTGATCAGGTTTCTGTATTTGTTTCCTATTATTTTTGAAAGAAATCCCCACAAGCTTAGTGGCTTCAAGCCATGCAAATGTATGATCTAATTGTTCTCTAGGTAGGAATCTGGGTGACTCTCAACTAGTTCCTCTGCTCTGAGTCTCACAAGACTTAAATCAAGGTGTGGGTTGATGGCTTGAGCTCTGACCTGGGGGCTCTGGGGTAGCATCTAAAATGTTGGAAGTATCCAGGTCCTTGTGGCTGTAAGACTGAGGCCCCCAATTCCTTGCTGGCTGTCAGCCATGGGTGCCTCAAATCCTTCTCACCTTTGGAATCTCTCTGACTCCTGAATCTGCCATATTCTCTCATCCCTTCAGCCTCATCTCTCTGACTGACTCATCTGCTTCCTAATCCGTATTTAATGACTCACACTGGAGCCAATTAAATATTTCAGGATTGACCCCCTATCTTAAAGTCAGCCGGTTAATGGCCTTAATTACATCTGTAAAGTCCTGCCATAGCTGTACCTTGAGTGACATTTCTTAAATAGCCAAGGGACAGGAATCCTCCAGGGATATCTTTAGAATTCTGCCTATAATAGGTTTCTTGATTATAAAGCTCCTTATTGTCTTTAATTTGCGACTGTAACTTCTGAGTCTCCCAGAAGGGGGATTCTGCGTCAAGTATCTCTTGGATTAGATTCAGTTGAATACATCAGAAAACTCCAAATAACAGTGTGTAAATGGAAACGGAAATATATTTCCTCTCACATAAAATGAGACTGGAGGTTGAAAATTTAGGGGTGTCCTGGCAGTACCATGAATGTCAACAATCCCTGCTCCTTCTCTCTTTTTACTCTATCATCCTAAGGCAATTTCTAACCTTGTGGTTGCTTCACAGAACAAAATGGCTGCAGAAGGTCTAGTCATCACATCTACATTCCAGGCTTGGAGATGGCTGAGAGGAGCTATATCCCTCCTGGTTGAGGCAACCTCCTTTAAACAGCCTTCCCAGAGGTCATCCCCAGACCTTGAATTCACATCTTATTATCCAGAACCTGATCATAAGGCCACACGTAAGCTACAGGTAGGGTGGGAAACATAAACTTTTAGCTGGGCATTGTGCTGCCTGGAATAAAGCCAGAGCTCTGTGGCTCAGAGACACTGCGTGGATCCAGCCTTCAATGCCATCCTCTGCATCTTGAGTTTATTTGACTGCAGATGCATTTGTTCTGAGTGTACCAAGCAGAATCTCCCTGTGAGAGCACAGGTCAGAAAGTGTGGTTGTTCTCCCTCACTTCTCCCTCACTTGCATTCTGGTTGCCTGATACATTTAAGTTTTACTCTCCTAGCTCCCAGTTAGTAAAAGTATTTTAGAAGCAAATAACATAGTACTGAAGAAAATAAAACACATACCCATAAGTTGTGTAGTATTAAAACAGAATCCTGTGCTTGTCAAGCCTAAATGGTATAATTCATGTCTTCTCTATTCCCTTTCATTCCTGTTTTACTCCACTGGTACTCAAATATGGTAGAGCGTGCACTGACCGGTACCACACCTTCATGCACCTCTGAAGAAGAAGGGGAGCCCCCAGCCCCGCACGGCCCATTCCTACCAGCCATGGCCCTGGAACTCGATGGATGGGCAGACGCAAATGAGAAACTCCAGGGACCTCTGCCTGGAGGTCCCTGGGCCCTCTCCTTTCATATCCAACCAAGTGGCTCAGCCCATCCCACAGCATTTCTTTCACCTCCTTGCAAGGCCACTTTATTTATCAAAGACCTCGGCACAGTGGAGGATTCTCTAGTGTCCCCTTGCTCACTTTGCTGCTAGTCACAACATGGAATCTGGGAGCCAATCCCAATCCACAGAGAATTGTGTAAGGGTCTTTGATGAATGTTTAGGGATAAGTAAGGTAAGTGCCACAGAGGAAGGAATGGCAGTCATCACGTTCCTCCCGATGCCTGCACAGGTCTCCACAGCAGGGAATCGCTCTGGGCTCTGCCTGCCTGCAGGGCCTTCCTCTTCTGTATTGTCGTGAGTCTCCTCCTGTCTCAGATCCTGGCACTGAAAACCCAGACTTGTAGCCTGATGATAACATCATATAGGGTTCTGTCTGGGGCTGGAATGTGAGCCCTCTCCATGTGCATAGCTCAGGGGTCGATCTCAGAGGTCACTGTCGGAGGCATGCCTGGAGGACACCGTGTGCTTAGAGAGAACCACCGGGGCTGCAGGCCAGCCTCACCTTCTCATTAAAGATTCATGAGCCTCTAAGGACCCCAGTCTCCCACATGCCAAAGTGGGGTTTGGTCTTGCTGACCTCTGAGATCGACCCCTGGCTTCACCCAACGGCTGCTGTTGATCCCAGCTCCCAGCATGCAGGAAGCAGGTGCCCTCCCTCACTAAGCAGCACTCTTGCAAATGAGGCAGGGCCTGAGACAGCAGAGGCAGAGGCGGCAGTTTGCCTGGGCCCAGGGAGACAGAAATGGGCCCTTTACTCTTGCAGTCGGTCTTCCTGTTTCCAGAGGGAGAGAGGATGAGAACCCAGGAGACTGGCTTCATTGTCCAAGTTTCCGTGGATACTGGCAATGTCCCAGGGGGAACCGTGGTGTAAATTACAATGCGCTTTGGTGAGGGAGACAGTGCCCCCAAATGAAGATGGGATCAAAGGGGAGCGAAGTAGGAACTGTGAGTGTCAGCAGAACGGAGCTTGAGAGGAAGAGCTGAGGGGACAGCTGGCATTCAGGATCCAGGCTAGATCAGGGAGCAGGCGGGTAACACAGAGGCCAGACACACTGTTTCAAAGTCAGTATGAAGCAACAAGGCGGCAAACTCACAAAGGGACAGAATGTCAGCATAAAAGGGCAAATGTGTGTTGAGTGCCCAGCAACTAGACAAGCCAGTGAGTGCAGACGAAGAAGCAGAAGCAAAGTGCGGCAGGTGAGCACACGTCCCAACAGGCAGCAGGCTGCTGCGAGAAGCACAGAAGCGGAAAGCAGAAACTCAGACATGGGCCAGCAGGAGGAAGGAGCCTTGGCCCCTTCCTGTGACATGTTGGGAGCCACACAGCAGCTGGACCTGGGTGTGAACCTTGGAGACAGAAGGTTCCCAGGGCAGCTCCAAGATCCAGGTGTCACCAAACCAAAGCTCTGACAAGAAGCTCCAGGGTCAAACATGACTTCTCCCAGGTGGTGTCTGGCTCCCCAGGAGCACTTCTGTGGGAAGAACAGCCCTTGCTTCAGGTGGGGTGGGGAACAGCTGGAATCCCTTCTTAGGACTCTCTCAACAGGAAAATCACTGTGATTCAGCAGCACCCACTCCTCTACAGAGCAGCTCAGCAGCTCTGCATTTAAAAGTTAGCCAAAGGTAACGGACTGTCTGTCCTGAAACCCAGGGCTCAGGTTTAGCCTGTATTATCACGAAAAACAGCTCACAAGTGAAGCCATCGGGTCATAACACTCCCCTCCCACTTGGTGCCCCGCAATCAAGTTCCGTCCCAAATGTTTGTTGGCCACCACAGCCAAGACAATACTCCCTATTCATTTTCCTATCCCAGACACTGGGGAAGACCACACATTCTAGCCTCCGTTGCAGTTGGTTCGGGCCCATGTGGCTAATTCTGAGGAGCAAACTATAACTCAAAATAAAATGGATTACTTCCCGGCTGAAGCACAGCAAAGTAGATATGAGGCTGCCTGGCTTCCTTCTCTGCCGGGAGATCCTGAAGCTGTGTGCTGAGATCGTGATGTGACAAGATGGTGGCACCTCCATCTGCCTAGATCTCTGGGTCTTGGCAGAACTGCCAAACTCAAGCCCCCAACCCCCCCAGTACACACACACACCCCAATCCCAGTGAAGAGTGACAGAACATTCAACCCCAAAATAGGTCACTTTGACATAGGATTACCTCAAGCTAAAGGCGACTTGAAAACAGCAGATGCAACCAGAGCACTCTAATCTTCCTTCTCTCCCTGAAAACTGAAGACAAAAGCTCCCACATGAAAAGCGCCGTCCTTTCTCCAGAAGAGAGGAACATTCTTCAATGGGAAGTTTTTGCCAAGAGAATTCCCTGCAAACAGACCTTGTTAAAGTATTTCTTCTCTTCCTTGAACCTCCCCACATATTCAGTTATTCTCCACAGTCGCTTCTCCTTGTCTAACCTGATACACATACAGGCTGGTCTTGTCATTTCTTTCTGCCTTTGATCCCTTATGAGAATTTCCATTTGATGTAAAATTTACACAAATGTGTTTGGATTTCTCCTGTTAATCTGTCTTATGCCAATCTCATTCTCAGGCTCAGCAGAAACCCTAACAGGTGAAGGATAAGGTTTGCCTTCCCTACAGTTTATGGTGATGAGGATGGGACCACAGAAGGCTAAGATGCCCCATTTGCTCTAGAACCTATGGGTGGGGCCCTGGGAGAGGCAGGAATTTTTACTGAGTTGGGCACTGTGTCTGTTGTGCTTAGTCAAGGGATCCAGGTCGAGATTTTTCCTTGTCCCTTCCATTCAAAATTTAGATTGGCAGGAGAAAAATATTTGTACGAATTAGTTCTTTGAATTGCAACACTTGTGAATTTGGTTCTGGGTACGTACTGGTTATTGATCCACAGCCTCCTGTGAAGAGTCTTCGTTTTCTTGTCTCTGACTTTTGAAAGTGTGGTTTGTCACAAGGGAAAGTCCTAAGAAGAGATTCTCCTTTCCTCTTGTTTCATGTTCTAAGATCTTGGCTTTGTGACCAGCAAAAATATTCTCTGGTCTCTGCAGGATGGGGACGCAAGTGGTCAGGCTTCCATCAGGCGCAGCCTGTGGCTATGAGTCCAGAAGCTCTCAGGGAAACTCGTCCTAAAACAGGGATCACAGTTCACAGGGCTCATTGCTGTCTCAGGCTTCCTTGCCTTGTTAACAATGAGGATCTCTGCTTTCCTAGGCTCTCATTGGGAGAGCCTTTGCATTGAGGAGTTCCCCGTCCTTTGCACACTCTTTGGGGATGTCTCTGCCTCTATGCGTGAGCCAAGAAAGGCTAACTGATGTTAAGCCATAAAAAGGCTTATTGGCAGCCCGGGCACAGTGGTTCATGCCTGTAATCCCAGCACTTTGGGAGGCCGAGCAGTGGATCACCTGAGGTCAGGAGTTCAAGACCAGCCTGGTGGCCAACATGGGGAAACCCTTTCTGTAAAAAAAAAAAAAAAAGTTATTGGCTTTGAGTCATCATTAAAATAGTGTCCCTTTGAAGATTTGGACTTTTATATGTGAAAGGACTGTTTTAGAGAGTTCTCATCCTCAACAAATGTCTTATTGTTACCTACAGGAAGATAGACTGAAACAAAAAAGTGAATAAGGCCAAGATGAGAATCAATGTTTATATAAATTAATAAGTTTGTGTTCCTGTATTTATACCTAACTTTTGGCTAAGATTTTAAATGAAAACAGTAAGATCTCTGTTTGCATTTGTATGTTTACATCTACATATATATGTTATGTATAGGTGATTTTTCTTTTACCTTCAAATGTTTATTGCCAAAATCAATTTGTAAAAAAGAGCTCTATTGAATTGGCTTAATAATAAGCATTTATGTAAATGCTTATAATTTAAGCATTTATGAATCTTTCATATTTATTATTTAAGCATTTATTTCATAAATAATAAATACATTATAACTGTAAATAATTTATAACCGTAAACAAATAATAAATAAGCATTTATTATATAAATGCTTATGTAAGTTATTGGTTTAATTAAATCAAGTGTGTCTTGAGGTCTTGAGAGTCATCAGCATTAACAATAACGTGGACATATCCTACCTGTGTTTACTAGTCAAGTAAATTTATATTTACTAGATGTTTAAGATTAAAAATCATAAATTCAGCCTAACAACAAAATACACAATAAAAATAAATTGCTCGACATATATGCCAACCGCTACAATAAAAAGAAAAAAGAAGAAAACGTTGGAAAGAACTTATTTTAACCTTTATATCATTTACTTATGTGATTGTTAAAATACTTGCCTGATTTATCTACAACAAAAATAAGATGATTACCAGCTTTGTTTAATATCTCATGAAATTTTCACAAACAATTCAAACAATTGTTAAAAGCAAGTAAATGAAGTAAAGTGACATAAAAGTTTATAAATGGACTTTTTAACAATGGTTATGTTTTATATTTCTGCTTAAAAATAAGTTCCAAAATCTTTTTTTTGAAACTTTCAAGTTCTACTAAGTTAAAAGATGAATATTCATTGAATATCTAGATCATTTCCAAATAAGGTAAAATACTAAAACATTAATTATTATGTGTGTTTAAGTTTCTCTAGTTTTTGGCTTCCTGTTTTTTTTAGAGAGACAAAGGATATTTCATTCTATTAATAAACATCTTCTTTTAGTCACATTGAAAAATTATATTATGAAAAAGAACATAGAAAATTAAGAGATGGTATATTGGTACAATTTGCTGGTATACTACAGGATGTTAATATTTAGATGATTCAAATATTGTTTACTTTCTAGGTTGCTCTGTAAAAGAAATGTTATTAATGATTAAAAATTATAATCAATACTGTAATCTCAGCACTTTGGGAGGCCGAGGAGGGCTGATTGCCTAAGCTCAGGAGTTCACAACCAGTCTGGGCAACACAGTTTCCACTAAAATACAAAAATAAAAAGCTGGGCATGGCAGTGTGCCTGTAGTGCCAGCCACTCGAAAGGCCGAGGCAGGAGAATTGCTTTAACTTGGGAGACAGAGGTTGCAGTGAGCCAAGATTGCACCACTGCACTCCAGCCTGGGTGACAGAGCAAGACTCCATCTCAGAAAAAAAAAGCACAATACTCAATAGTTTTTCAACCCCTGTCCCTCTCTCCCCACTTCCTTCCCCCTCTAATAGTCCCCAGCATCTGTTGTTTTCATCTGTGTGTCTATGAGTACCCCGTGTTTAACTCCCACTTATAAGTGAGAACATGTGGTATTTGGTTTTCTCTTCCTGTGTTAATTTGCTTAAGACAATGGCCTCCAGCTGTATCTATGTTGCTGCAAAGAACATTATTTTATTCTCTTTTACAGCTGCATAGTATTTCATGGTATATGTGCCACATTTTCTTTTTCCAATCCATTGTTGATGGGCCCCGAGGTTGATTCTGCATCTTTGCTATTGTGAATAGTGCTACAATGAACACATGAGTGTGTGTGTCTTTCTGATAGAATGATTTATTTTCTTTTGGATATATACTCAGTAATGGGATTGCTGGGTCAAACAGTAGCTCTGTTTTAAGTTCTCCAAGAAATCTCCAAACTGCTTTCCACAGTGGCTGAACTAATTTACATTCCCACCATTAGTGTATAAGCATTTCCTTTTCTCCAGAGCCTCCCCAGCATCTGTTATTTTTTGGGTTTTTAATAGCCATTCTTACTGGTGTGAGATGGTATCTCATTATAGTATTGATTAGAATTTCTCTGATGATTACTGATGTTGGGTATGTTTTCATATGTTTGTTGGCCACTTGTATGTCTTGAGAAGTATCTGTTCATGTATTTTGCCCTTTTTAAATGGGATTATTTATTTGTAATTGTTTAAGTTCCTTATAGATTATGAATATTAGATCTTTATTGGATGCATAGTTTGTTAACATTTTCTCCCATTCTGTGGGTTGTCTGTTTACTCTGTTGGTTTCCTTTGCTATGCATAAGCAAGCTCTTTGGTTTAATTAGGTTCCACTTACGCTTTGAGGCCTTACATCTTTAATCCATCTTGAGTTAATGTTTGTATATGGTGAAAGGTAGGGGTCCAGTTTCAATTTTCTGCATATAGTTTGCCAGCTATTCTAGCACCATTTATCAGATAGGGAGTCCTTTCCCCATAGCTTATTTTTGTTAACTTTTTTGAAGCTCAGATAGCTGTAGGCATGTAACTTTATGTCTGGGTTCGTTGTTCTGTTCCACTGGTTGGTCGATGTATCTGTTTTTGTACCAGTACCATACTGTTTTGGTTACTGCAGCCTTGTAGTTTGAACTTGGATAGTGTGATGCCTCCAGTTTTGTTCTTTTTGCTTGGGATTGTCTTGGCTATTTGGGCTTTGCTTTGGTTCCATACAAATTTGTTTGTTTGTTTGTTTGTTTGTTTGAGACAGAGTTTCGCTCTTGTCACCCAGGCTGGAATGCAGTGGCACAATCTCTGCTTACTTCAACCTCCGCCTCCCGAGTTTAAATGATTCTCCTGCCTCAGCTCCCCCGAGTAGCTGGGATTACAGGCACCCGCCACCATGCCCAGCTAATTTTTGTATATTTAGTAGACACGGGATTTCGTCAAGTTGGCCAGGCTGGTCTTGAACTCCTGACCTCAGGTGATCCACCCGCCTCAGCCTCCTAAAGTGCTGGGATGACAAGCATGAGCCACCGTGCCTGGCCATATGAATTTTAAAATAGTTTTTTTTCTAATCCTGTGAAGAATGTCAATGGTAGTTTAATGGGAATGCCATTGAATCTATAAATTGCTTTGGGCAGTGTGGCCATTTTTATATTTATTCTTCCTATCCATGAGCATGGAATGTTTTTACATTTGTCTGTGTCTGCTCTGATTTCTTTGAAAGTCTGTAGTTCCTCTTCAAGAGGCCGTTAACTTCCCCTGTTAGCTGTATTCCTAGGTATTTTATTCTTTTTGTAGCCACTGTGAATAAAAGTTCATTCGTGAGCTGGCTCTCTTGCTAGTCTGTTTTTGGTGCATAGGAATGCAAGAGATTTTTGCGTATTGATTTTGTATCCTGAAACTTTGCTGAAGTTGTTTATCAGCTTAAAAAACTTTTGGGCCAAGATGATGGGGTTTTCTAGATATAGGCTCATGTCATCTACAAAGATAATTTGACTTCCTCTCTTCGTATTTGAATACCCTTTGTTTCTTTCTCTTGCCTGATTTCCCTGGCCAGAACTTCCAATACTATGTTGAATATAAGTGGTAGGAGAGGGTGTCCTTGTTTTGTGCTGGTTTTTAAGGGGTGTGCTTCCAGCCTTTGCTCATTCTGTGTGATATGGCTGTGAGTTTGTCATACATGGCTCTTACTGTTTTGAGTATGTTCCTTCAATACCTAGTTTATCTAGAATTTTTAACATGAAGGGATGCTGAATTTTATCAAAGGCCTTTTCTACATATTGAGATAATCACGTGGGTTTTTTATTTAGTTTTGTTTATGTGATTAATCACATTTATTTATTTGCACATGTTGAACCAAGCTTGCATCCTGGGGTTGCAACTTGACTGTGGTGGATAAGCTTTTTGATGCGCTGCTGGATTTAGTTTGCCAGTATTTTATTGAGGATTTTTGCATCAATGTTCATCAAAAAAATTGGCGTGAAGTTTTCTTTTTTTGTTGTATCTCTGCCAGTTTTTGATATCAGGATGATGTTGGCCTCATAGAATGAGTTAGGGAGGAGTCCCTCCTTTTCCATTTTTTAAAATAGTTTCAATAGAAATAGTACCAGCTCTTCTTTGCACCTTCTGGTAGTATTCGGCTGTGAATCTGAATGGTCCTGGCCTTTCTTTCATTGGTAGGGTACTTATTTCCACCTCAATTTCAGAACTTGTTATTGGTCTATTCAGGGATTTAATTTCTTCCTGGCTAAGCCTTGGGAGGGTGTGTGTGTCCAGTAATTTCTTCAAGTCTTCTAGATTGTCTAGTTTATGTGCATAGAACTGTTTATAGTATTCTTGATGGTTGTTTGTATTTCTTTGAGGTCAGTGGTGATATCCCCCTTATCATTTCTGATTGTGTTTATTTGATTCTTCTCTCTTTTTTTCTTTATTAGTCTAGCTAGTAGCCTATTTTATTATTTTTTTCAAAAAAAAAAAAAAAACAGCTTCTGGATTCATTGATTTTTTTGAAGGGTTTTTAATGTCTCTATCTCCTTCAGTTCCCCTCTGATCTTGGTTATTTCTTGTCTTCTGTTAGCTTTGGGGTTTGTTTCTGTTGGTTCTCTAGTTCTTTTAGTTGTGATATTAAGATGTTGATTTTCAGATCTTTCTAGCTTTTTCATGTGGACCTTTGGTGCTATAAATTTAGTGCTTAGCACGGCTTTAGCTGTGTCCCAGTGGTTCTGGTATGTTGTCTCTTTGTTCTCATTAGTTTCAAAGAACTTCTTGATTTCTGCCTTCATTTCATTATTTACCCAAGAGTCATTCAGGAGCAGGTTGTTCAATTTTCATGTAGTTGTGTAGTTTTGAGTGAATTTTTTAAATCTTGAGTTCTAATTCAATTGTTCTGTAGTCTGAGAGACTGTTTGTTTTACTTCCAAATATGTGATCAATGTTAGAGTAAGTCCTATGTGGTAATGAGAAAAATGTATATTCTGTTGTTTTGGGGTAGAGAGTTCTGTAGATAGCTATCAGATCCACTTGATCCAGAGCTGAGTTCAGGTCTTGAATATCTTTTTAAATTTTCTGTCTCAAAGATCTGTCTAATATTGTCAATGGGGTGTTAAAGTCTCACACTATTATTGTGTGGGAGTCTAAGTCACTTTGTAGGTCTCTAAGAACTTGCTTTACGAATCTGGGTGTTCTTGTATTAGGTGAATATATATTTAGAATAGTTAACTCTTCTTGTTGAATTGAACACTTTACCATTATGTAATGTTTATCATTGTTGGTTTAAAATCCGTTTTGTAAGCAGCTACAATTGCAACCCCTGCTTTTTTCTGTTTTCCATTTGTTTGGTAAAGTTTCTTTCATCCCTTTATTTTGAGCCCACACATGTCTTTACATGTGAGATGGGTCTCCTGAAGACAGCATGCTGATGGGTCTTGGCTCTTTATTCAGCTTGCTCTTCTGTGTCTTTTAATTGGGGGCATTTAGCCCATTTACATTTAAGGTTAGTATTGTTATTTGTGAATTTGATCATGTCATCATGATGCTAGCTGGTTATTTTGCAGACTTGTTTATGTGGTTGCTTCATAGTGTCACTGGTCTGTGTACTTCAGAGTGTTTTCACAGTGGCTGGTAACAGTTTTTCCTTTTCATATTTAGTGCTTCCTTCAGAAGCTCTTGCAAGGCAGCCCTAGTGGTGATGAATTTCTTCAGCATTTGCTTGTCTGTAAAGGATCTTATTTCTCCTTTGATTATGAAGCTTAGTTTGGCTGGATATGAAATTCTAGGTTGAAAATTATTTTCTTTAAAAATGTTGAATATTGGCCCCAAATCTCTTCTGGCTTGTAGAGTTTCTGCTGAGAGGCCTGCTGTTAGTCTAAGGGTTTCCCTTTGTAAGTGACCTGGCCTTTCTCTCTGGCTACCCTTAACATTTTTGCTTTCATTTTGACCTTGGAGAATCTGATGATTATGTGTCTTTGGGTTGATCTTCTTATGGAGTATCTCACTGGGATTCTCTGCATTTCCTGAACGTTGGCCTGTCTTGCTAGGTTGGGAAAGTTCTCCTGGATGATATCCTGAAGTGTGTTTTCCAACTTGGTTCCATTCTCCCTGTCTCTTTCAGGTACCCCAATCAGTCGTAACTTTAGTCTCTTTACATAGCTCATATTTCTCAGAGGTTTTGTTCATTCCTTTTTGTTATTTTTCCCCTATTCTTGTCTGCCTGTCTCATTTCAGAAAGACAGTCTTAAGCTCTGAGAGTCTTTCCTCTGCTTGGTCTATTCTGTTATTGATACTTGTGATTGCATTGTGAAGCTCTCATGTTGTGTTTTTCAGCTCCATCAGTTATGTTTCTCCCTAAAGTGGCTATTTTGTCCGTCAGCTCCTGTATTAGTTTATCATGATTCTTAGCTTCTTTGCATTGGGTTATAACACACTCCTTTAGCTCAGCAAAGTTTGTTATTACCCACTTTCTGAAGCCTACTTCTGTCACTTCAGCCATCTTAGCCTCAGCCCAGTTTTGTGCCCTTGCTGGAGAGGTGTTGTGAGCAGAGCAGGCTGGAATGGCTGGGTCAACCAAATCACAGAGATGGCAGCTTCCCCTTCCCTTGGAAGCTCCATTCCTGGGAGAGATCAGAGCTCTGTCTGTATAACCCTGGCTGGAGTGGCTAAAGGCCCTGCAGGGAGGTCCCAACAGTGGGAATGGATCAAGGTGCTGCTTAAAACAGTCTGGTCATGATCTGGTAAATCAGCTGTGTTGTGTTGTCAGGGACACTTCCTCTCCCAGACCATTTGGACTCTCCAAACCTGGCAGGCTGGAATAGCTGAGTTGACTGAACCAGAGATGGTGGCTGCTGCTCTACCTGCTAGGAACTCCATCCTGTCTCAGGCAGACTCTAGCCTATTGCTATTAGCAGGCTGGAATTCCAAACCAGTGGGTCTTAACTTAAGAGGTGCCGTGGAAGTGGGGCCTCCAGAATGACACTGCTTGGCTCCCTGGATTCAGCCCCTATTCTAGGAGTACGTATGAGCAGACCTCCCACCTCGCTGGAGATCCCAGGTCTGGAGTATGTAAAGCTCTGGGGTCTCTCTGTGTGCCTGAGTGGCGACTTTGCTGAAACTCCACATAGCTTTGTGTATTGGATCCTAGGCCCTGGCAGTGTGGGCTCATGAGGGGATCTCCTGATCCATGAGTTGCAAAGATCCACGGGAGAAGCATGGTTTCCAGAATGTGGTCACACAATTTCTCACCACTTCCCTTGGCTGGGGGTGGGGGTGACTTTGGCTCTGTGCCACTCCTGGGTGGGCCATTGCCCCACCTTGCTTTTCTCCGTTCTTCATGAGTCAAGTCATTTGCCTAGTCACTCCCAATGTGATAACCTGGATATTTCTGTTGAAGGTGCTGTATTAACTTGCCTCTTTCATTCCTCTCCATGAGTGCTGCAAACCGCAACTGCTTCTAACTGGCTATCTTCGCTCATCCCCAAGACCAAATTCTAAATAAAGTGTTTTGGTTTTTTGGTTTTTTTTTTTTTTTGATGTGGAGTTTCGCTCTTGTTACTCAGGCTAGAGTGCAATGGCTTGATCTCAGCTCACTGCAACCTCCGCCTCCCAGGCTCAAGCAATTCTCCCACCTCAGCCTCCTGAGTAGCTGGGACTACAGGCATGCGCCACCATGCCCAGCTAATTTTTTGTATTTTTAGTAGAGATGGAGTTTCACTATGTTGACCAGGATGGTCTCAATCTCTTGACCTCGTGATCCACATGCCTCGGCCTCCCAAAGTGTTGGGATTATATGCATGAGCCACCACACCTAGCCTTTTTTTTTTTTTTAACCTTGAACTAACTTTGGAATTTCCCAGAGAACACCTGGAAGATCTTAAAGGATTTTTTCTCATCTTGTAAAAGTAGATATACTAATCCGGCTTATTTGATATGCTAAATATTGCAATAAAGCAAGTGACCCCAATTTTTTCTTTCCTAGTGCATATAAAAGTTATGTTTAAACTATCCTGTAGGCTGCTTATAGTGGATCACGCCTGTAATCCCAGCACTTTGGGAGGCCAAGGTGGGCATATCACCTGAGGTCAGGAGTTTGAATCAAACCTGGCAAAACCCCATCCCTTCTGAAATACACAAAAAGTTGCTGAGTGTGGTGGCAGGCATCTGTAATCCCAGCTACTCAGGTGGCTGAGGCAGGAGAATGGCTTGAACCTAGGAGATGGACGTTTCAGTGGGCCAAGAGTGCGCCACCACACTCCAGCCTGGGCGACAGAGCTAGACTCTGTCTTCAAAAATAATAATAATAATAATAATACCCTGTCCTGTAGTCTATTTAAAGTATGCGAGAGTATTATGTGACTTTAAAAGTACCTATGGTAATTAAAAAATACTGCTAAAAATGCTAACTGTCATCTGAGCCTTCAGCACGTCATAGTCTTTTTGCTGGTGGAGGGTCTTGCCTTGATGATGATGGCTGCTGACTAATCAGGGTGGTAGTTGCTGAAGGTTGCGGCAGCTGTGACCATTTTTTTAAGTAAGACAACAGTGAAGTTTGCCGTATCAATTGGCTCTTTCTTCCACAAAATGTCTCTCTGTAGCATGCTCTTTGACAGTGTTTTACTCATGGCAGAACTTCATTCAGAATTGGAGTCGCTCCTCTTAAACCCTGCTGCAGCAACTAAGTTTATGTAACATTCTAAATCCTTTGTTGTCATTTCAGTAGTGTTCACAGCACCTTCACCAGGAGCAGTAGATTCCATCTCAAGGAAGTCCTTCTTTTTCTCATCCACAAGCAGCAACTATCTGTTCAGCCTTTACCATGAGATTGGCAACAATTCAGTCACACCTTCAGGCTCCCCTTTTCCTTTTTTGAGATGGAGTTTCACTCTTGTCACCCAAGCTGGAGTGCAGTGGCGCAATCTCAGTTCACTGCAACCTCTGCCTCACAGGTTCAAGCGATTCTTCTGCCTCAGCCTCCCAAGTAGCTGGGATTACAGGCATGCACCACTACACCCAGCTAAGTTTTATATTTTTAGTCGAGACGGGGTTTCACCATGTTGGCTGGGCTGGTCTTGACCTCCTGAGCTCAGGTGATCCACCCAACTCAGCCTCCCAAAGTGTTGTGATTACAGGTGCAAGCCACTGCACCTGGCCCAGCCTCCATTTCTAATTCTAGTTCTCTTTCTCTCTCTGCCAGGCCTTCACTGAAGGCTTGAACCCTGCAAAGTCATCTATAACAGCTGAAATCGACTTTTTCCAAACTCTTAGTAATGTGGATATTTGACCTCCTCTCATGAATCACGAATGTTCTTGGTGGCATCTAGAATGGTGACTCCTTTCCAGAGGCTTTCAATTTACTTTATCCAGATCCATTGAAGGAGTCACTGTGGCAGCTATAGCCTTATGAAATGTGTTTCTTAAATAGTAGTAAGACTTGAAAGTTGAAATCCCGCCTGAATCCATGGGCTTTATAGTGGATGCTGTATTTGCAGGCATGAAAATATTAATCTTTTTGTACATCGCTATGAGAGCTCTTAGGTGTTTAAGTGCACTGTCAATGAGCAGTAACATTTT
Organism: Mico argentatus; assembly: GCA_963573565.1. Classification (NCBI taxonomy): domain Eukaryota; kingdom Metazoa; phylum Chordata; class Mammalia; order Primates; family Cebidae; genus Mico; species Mico argentatus. The sequence continues at coordinate 8,609 of CAUYNR010096270.1, read as the reverse complement.
GAAAGGAATCTTTTTTCTGAGCAGTAGGTCTCGGCCCTGGGCTTAAAATACTTAGTAAACCATGCTATAAACAGATGTGCTGTCATTCAGGCTTTGTTGCTCCATTTACAGTGCACAGGCAGAGTAGATTTAATGCTTAAGGACCCTAGGATTTTAAAAATGATAAATGAACACTGGCTTCAATTTAAAGTCACCAGTTGCATTAGCCCTAACAAGAGAGTTGACCTGTCCCTTGAAGTTTTGAAGCCACACATTGACTTCTCTCTAGCTATGAAAGTCCTAAATGGTATCTTCTTCTAATAAGAAGCTGTTTTGGGCCAGGCACGGTGGCTCATGCCTGTAATCCCAGCACTTTGAGAGGCCAAGGCAGGCAGATCACAAGATCAAGAGATCAAGACCATCCTGGCCAATATGGTGAAACCCCATCTCTACTAAAAATACAAAAATTAGCCATGAGTGGTGGCACACACCTATAGTCCCAGCTACTCAGGAGGCTGAGGCAGGAGAATTGCTTGAACCTGGGAGGTGGAGGTTACAGTGAGCTGAGATCACACCACTTTGCTCCAGCCTTGGGACAGAGCAAGACTCTGTCTCAAAAAAAAAAAAAAAAAAAAAATAGAAAAAGAAAAAGCTGTTTTGTCTACATTGAAAATCTGTTGTTGAGTGTGGCCATCTTCATCAATGATCTTAGATATCCTGGATAACTTGTGTTTTCTCTGTCAGCACTGGCTTCTTTCACCTTGCATTTAATTTATGTGATGGAGCTGGTTTCTTTCCTTAAACCTTATGAACCAACCTCTGGTAGTTTCAAACTTTTCTTCTACAGCTTTCTTACCACTCTAAGCCTTCATAGAAGGCTCGCTCTGGATTAGGCTTTGGCTTAAGGGACTATTGTGGCTGGTTTGATCTTCTCTCCAGATCACTCAGACTTTCTCCATGTCAGCAGTAACGCTGCACTGCTTTGTTATCATTCATATGTTCACTAGAGTAGCATGTTCAATTTTCTTCAAAAACTTTTCTTTGCATTCACAACTTCACTAACTATTTGTGCAACAAGCCTAGCTTTCAGCTTGTCTCAGCTTTGGACATGCCTTCCTCTCTAAGCTTAATCAGTTCTAGCTTTTGATTTAAAGTGTGAAACCTGTGACCCTTCCTTTCACTTGAACACTTATAGGCCATGGTAGGATTATTAATTGGCCTAATTTCAATATTGTTGTGTCTCCGGGAAATAGGGAGGCCCGAGGAAGGTGGGTAGGGGAGCATCTGGTCAGAGGAACAGTCAGAACACACATTTATTTGTCGATTAAGTTCACCATATTAATGGTGGTTCATGGTGCCCCCAAACAGCTACAATGGTAGCATTAAAAATCACTGATCACACATCACCATAACAGATACAACAACTGTGACAAAGTTTAAAATATTGTGAGAATTACCAAGGTGTGACACAGAAGTGAGCACACGCTGTTGGATAAATCATGCCCATGCAGGGTGGCCGCAAACCTTCCATTTGTAAAAAACACAATATCTGCAAAGTGTAATAAAGAATCAAAGTGCAAGAAAAATGATGTATGCCTAGATGTGAAATCCCTAGGAATTTATCAGTGCCCTTAGTGTCCATATAATCAGTCATAATTCTATGTATCTTAAGGTGTTGCATTCCACAGAAATAATAAAATTTTCTTGTCAACTCTGTTATAGTAAACTCTCACCATATCCTCAATCATGGTTATTTTAGAGGGTTGTTATTGTTAATTTGCTTTGTCTATCACAGATGGTGGTTGTACTCTGATGCTTTCCCGAAAGCTCTTACAATCAGCTACAGGCAAAAGTGTTTTATCTTCAGATGGATTCATGGAAAGACTTTGACAAGCACTGTGCAATGATACAGGCTCCTGACAATGTTCAGATCATACCATTGAACATGGTAAGAATTTCCACAGCTCTAATGAAGGGGAAGAATGGATGGATTCAGAAAACTGCTAATCCAACATAGAGCAGAACGAGAATGAATTACATAGAACTAAATGAACTGAAGAAGATGATCGTAGTTTGTGTAACTGTTTAAAACACTGGTGATTCTTTAATGTTTTGTTTACCATATTTAAGGAAACCCTTTTTTCTCTTAAGCTATCTATAGCTTAAAGCAGTCTGGGTAAATTATACCTTTGTAAATAAGGTTGAGACATTTTTCCTTTTCTTCCTACCTGACTCCTCCAGAATTCTGGAAACTTCTTATTTTCATGGCAATATAGCTGTTTTCATAGGTTCAGCAAGAATCTGCTTTTTCTATAACAAGACACAATTTGAAAACATTAATTATATTGCCAAGGCTTTGACTGGAATGTCCTATTATCAGATATGACCAGACAGACTCAAGGAACTGGAGGTGACTTCATGGAATCAGAAAGCCCCTGACAAGACCAGCCTGGCTTCTTGCCCACAGAGTCTCCTGCCTTCCAGATGAATAAAGAAGGCTGCTTCCTGGCAGATCCAAGCAGCTCAGGAGATCTCTGATGAAAATAGAGGTGCTTGTAGGGAGACAGTCCTGTTTCAATTAAAGCTGTAACCTCTGAGGAGGTGTTAAACAGTACTGTATTCACCAACTTTGAGCTTCTTCCTCTTTTGAACTAGCTCCTGCTGTTTTATACATTTCATCAATAACTAACATTTCCAATTTTTCTCCCACCCTTCTGATTTGGAATCATTAAAAAGTAAAACTTCCCTTTTCCTGAAACCCTAAAGAACTAAACTTGACCACTTGATATAAACCTCAGAGAAATCGCCACAACAAATCCTATATGGACAAACTTCATGCCTGCTGTTGTCTGAGCCACTGAGAAAGTTTACTGGAACGTCCAGTGCTGTAACTGAAGACGTTCCAACTGCAAACCAGGAGGCACATTAAACTACAACTGCCATCTTCGTTCCGTTATCTGAGGATGCTCTGAGCTCAACTCTAGAAACCTTGACTGGCTGCCTTCTGGACTCAGAGACTAGGCTTCCAATTATTAATCTTTGTGAAACTCTGGAAAAAAACAACACCCAGTTTGCTTTATCCTGTTCTCTCCCTCAACAACAACCAACACAAAAGGCTTCTATGACCAAATGTGTGTGGATTTCTCCCCACTCGCCAAGCAAGCAATGAATTGTGCAGCAAATACCAGCTGGGTGACCAACAATTGAATTCAATTCTGAGGCTGTCTACTCAGAGATAGTCTAAGAAACCACAAGGTGAGAACTCACCCCCACAAGGCCCTCCTCTCCTTCTAACCAGCCACAGGTCCAGGCCTCTGGAAGTTCTGACTAACCAGCTTCATGTATTTCCCTGATTCCTGCAAGCTGCATCAGCAAATTAAGATGATAAAACCCAAAGAGGGTTAGTGTTTCGGTTTTATTATCATAATTTGCTGGAGCAGCTTGCAGAACTCATAGGCACACTTCTGTTTACCAGTTTATTACAAAGCGCATTTTAAAAGGCACAAGTAAACAGCCAGATGTGAGACACACAGGGTGAGGTCTGGAAGGGCCCTGTGCAGTTGGAGTGCTCCACCCTCTGGGCACAGGAATGAGTTTTTGTTCACCTTCTTGTGAGCCTCCTTGTGTCAGCTACCTGGAACATCTCCTCCCTGTCCTCTTGGGCCTTTTATAAAACCTTCATTGGAGAGGCATAACTGAAGCCTGGACAACCATGCAGAAATGTAATTGGACAAAAAGAGCATGATCAAATGCTAATAGACCAAGTGGGAAACCTGCAATGCCTGTCCATGCAGATTCCCCTTGCCGCCTCTGTGCAGCACTCCTTCCTCCAGGATGAGTGAGGCAGGACCCTCTCTGAAATGAAAGTCTTAGATCCACAATCAGATTAGAGTCCTGCCTTGGGGAGGTGAAAGAGGGATAGGAAAATGTCAGAGAGAGAAATTCTTTTTCCTGGGGCTTTCTTCTAACCATAATATCCATTTTGTTTTTCTTTTGTTTCCAAAGAAATGCTCCTCATTGAGCACCTGACTGCTGGCACCATATGGAAACCTCATTTAAATGGACACCTACTCCCACCTGCACCACTGCTTCCTGGAATAAGACACACGTATTTCAAAAAACTGACCTATTCTCAAAACTAAGAAACTGGGCCAGGCACAGTGGCTCATGCCTGTAATCCCAGCATTTTGGGAGGCTAGGAGTTCGAGACTAGCCTGGTCAACATGGTGAAACCCCACTTCTATAAAAATAAAAAAACTAGCCAGGCATGGTGGTATGTGGCTGTAGTCCCAGCTACTTGGGAGGCTGAGGCAGGAGAATCGCTTGAACGTGGAAGACAGAGGTTGCAGTGAGCTGAGATTGTGTCACTGCACTCCATCCTGGGCGACAGAGAGAGCGAGACTTCGTCCAAAAAAAAAAAAAACGATAAACAAAAAACAAAGAAACTGGTCCAATGAGATAGGTGACAGTCTGCCAACTGAGCTTCTGGACAATGAAACGTCATGGGGGATGTTTCAAAGGAGGGCCAGGTGCAGTGACTCCCGTCTGTAATCCCAGCACTTTGGGAGGTCGAGGCAGGGAGATTGCTTGAGGCCAGGAATTTGAGAGCAGTTTGGGCAACATAGCGAGATGTTTTAATTTTTTTCAAAAAATAGCCAGGCCTACTGGTACGTGCTTGTAGTCCCAGCTACCCAGGAGGCTGCAGTGGGAGGATCACTTGAGCCCCGGAGTTCTAAGCTGCAATGAGCTATAATTGCACCACTGCACTCCAGCCTGGGCAACAGAGCAAGACCTGTCTCAAAAATAGAAATGTTTAAAAAGAGGAAAATGAAGTGTAACATAAGGATTACCTCAAGCTAAAGGCATCTTGAGAAACTGCAGATGCAGGAAGGACACTCTAATCTCCCTTCTTATTCCTGAAAACAAAAAATAAAAACTCCCATGTGAAAGATGCCCTCCCTGTACCTGGAGAAAGAAATGCTCTTTGAAGGGAAGTCACAGCCAAGAGAATTCCTACAAATAGACCTCGCTAAAATAAGCCTTACCTTTCTTTTAGCCTCGCCATGTGATTTAGTTACTTTTCCACAGTCACCTGTGCTTGTTCAGCCTAATGAGCTTCCGTTCAAACCCTCTCACTTTGGGGGTCCCAGAGATTTCCTTGGCCTCTTCCCCAGGACACTTCCATGAGATGTTCCTTCTGCTCTGACAAGCGGGGTTCCACACCAACTCCCCACTGCAGGTCCTGCTCTGCCTTCCCCATCCTGAGACCTCTGGTGGTTTCCCTTGCAACCACCTTCCATACTTCTCACAATGGGAAACTGGGTGACCGGTCCATGTGCCAGCTGCTGGTCCTGTCCCAGCTCAGACTAAGGGCTACAGCATCACAAAGCAGCAACACGTGCCTGCTGGGAGCAGTCTGCCCTGAGCTGAGCAAGTGTGTGTATTGAAAAAAAAAACAGACCAGGTGTGGTGGGTCATGCCTGTGATCTCAGCACTTTGTCAGGCCAAGGTGGGCAGATCACTTGAGCTCAGGAGTTCAAGACCACCCTACAGCCTGGCCAACATGGCTAGACTCCCCCCAACTCCCTATTAAAAATACAAACATTAGCCAGATGTGGTGGTGCCTGCCTGTAATCCCAGCTAGTCAGGAGCCTGAGGCATGAGGCCAATGAGCCGAGATCATGACACTGTACCCCAGCCTGGGCAACAAAGTGAGACTCTATCTCAAAAAAAAAAAAAAAAAAGAAAGGGAAAAAATAAAATGTCAGAAGTCTGGTGTATATGTGTAAAACTAAAACTAAAACAAAAAGACTAAAATTTGGAGTACTTATAAGAAACTCTGGATAAAGGTGTGCTTCCAGAAAATAAAGCCAGAGGCTCAGGATGTGACCTGAGTCATCCCTCAGGAAAGTGTCTTTCAAAAACAAATAGGCAGGAAACCGGACATTCCACATAATGAGGCAAACTAATTAGAGAGCTAAACGTAATTTCAGGTATATTTTGCCAAGAATTCAACAGGCCATTTAGCTCACTATACTTAGTACCCATTATGTATCCACCACCACACAATAAGCAAGAGGGAATGGAGGGATATTTCTGCAACTCTGTTCCCTTAAATACATATATACATAAACATATGTATGTATATACACATACATACATGTATATCTAGGTATATTTAGAGCATCCTATATTAGCATTAAAAAGACCAGGATACAAAGAGGTGCTAAGTAACGATGATAAAATAGAATCCTTTTTTTGTCGTTGTTGCTGCTGTCCCTAGACAAGGCCTCCAAAGAGACTGACCTCCTTACAGTGTGCTTTGAAGCAGGTATGCTGGAAGTGCCGGCTCCAATGTCAGCAAGTACATAATATGTAATAAAAGAGACAAACACTGAGCTGGGGAATCCACCCAAGATTTTAAAGAGATGAAGAGCAAAATACTGTAATGGAAATGTTTGCCAGATTCCCTCTCCTATCTGCTTAGCAGCTAGGCTAGGAGTGTCCCAGGTTCCCTGCCTGGATTATAGACTGGAGTGGACTGCCTGGTCTAGCCAGCTGCCTTCTCATAAGCACTGGGATGTCACAGTGCCCTTTGGTATCTGTTTCTTCTCCTGAAAAAATGGGTATTCATAGTCCTTACCTCCTAGAGTAGAAATGACATCACCTGTGTTCAACAATTAAAACAGTGCTGGTGCATCGCAAATGCTCAATACATGTGAATAACCATCAGTGAAACCCAGGGCCCCCCAGTAAAACTGAAAGTCATAGAGGTACATCTCTGTGGAGGGAAATCATCTCCATGTTTCCAAACCCCTCCACACAGGGAATCATGCTGCACACATGTCTTCCATTTTGGGACAAGTTTACATGTTGGATTTGGGAGCTCTTCTTCCACCCAGTTTTCCATGGGGCCGCAGGCACAGTCTCTCGAATACCTGCAATGGTGGAACATATGTGCCCTAGATATAATTTTTGGAAACAGATAAAAAATGTCCAGCTAAGACTGGTGAATTAGTATGAGTCATTCAGTCTGCTCAAAGGCGACTGATGATAACACAGTGGCACCCACTCTCCTGGTGCTCCAGAGAGCATCAGGATCTCCTGAGAGCCCTCTTTCTCAGGCCCCTAGCTGATATGGCACTGCCACCTGGTGAGGGTGAAGGGAACTACAGGAAAGTTCTTGAAGAAAATAAACCTATAAAAAAAGTAAAACCAAAGCTGAGCCCCTGGACAACAGCCCTGAAACCCAGTAGCACTGCAGAGAACTCCTGTTTCCCCTTTTGCCAAAGGTTCCCCGGAGTTAAATTAACTTGATCTACTCAGCCAACTTCAAGCTTTTGCTAGGCAGTTAATATTTCTGTCCTTCCTTTTTAATTCGTTTAACATTTGGAGACACAATTTAAACACATATTCTTGAATATTTATACACATTTTAGAAACATTTTATATACATTGCATATGTAAATCTTAACTGTACAATTTTGACCAACAGATACACAGTTGTATGCATCCCCCCAATCAAAATAAGGAACATTGTCCTTGCCCTAGGAAGTTTGTTTTACCCCTTCCCAAGTAGTCCCCCTTTAAGTAGCAGTGACTTTTCCTTCTACTGTCACTATAGATCTAGAGTTTCATATAAATGAAATAATGTAATACGTACTGTAGTGTTTTGACTTCTTTCACTCAACATGATGTTTTGCAATGAGCTCATTTGTTTTATGGTTGAGTAGTCCATTGTGTGAATACACCGTAATTTGTTTTTCTATCAGACTGCTAATGGACATTTGGGCTGTTTCCAGTTGTGAAGAGCATTACTAGGAACATGCCTGAACAAGTCTTTTTGTGAACATATGTGTTCATTTCTCTTGGGCAAACATCCAGGAGTTAGATTGCTGGGTCAATGGGTGTCTTTATAAGAAACTACCAAACTGTTTTCCAAAGTAGCAGGAGCATTATTATCTTCCCACCAGTAGTGTGTGACTTTCCTCACATTTTTTAAGTTGGAAGGAGTCCAATTCTACATGAGCAGCAAAATAAGGCTAAGAAGCACTCACAGACACTATCATGGCAGCACTGGGTGAAGTGGGCATTCCCTACAACTCCCCACACTTTAAAATGGAAATGCTGGATTAAAACATCATAAATCAGCTCATGAAGACATAACAGCAACCCTCAGAGGTTTAAAAACAAGTAGTCATTCCTCACTAAAAGGAACCAAGCATCCTTGGCTGATCCCAGATTTGGTGCAAGGAAAGAACAAAGTGAGCCTGAAACTTCCATCGCATCGGAAGCAGGGAGGTGCCCAGAGGCAGCGACAGAGGAGCCAGCATGAAGGTCTGCCACCTCTCATCTCACCGTTGCCGAGTGCTGGGAGACAATGTTCCCAATGCAGACAGCTACCAGAGGGCCTGCATTAAGAATACAGATAAAGGGGTCCAGTTTCTGCTTTCTGCACATGGCTAGCCAGTTTTCCCAACACCATTTGTTAGCCATGTGCAGAAAGCAGAAACTGGACCCCTTCCTGACACCTTACACTAAAATTAACTCCAGATGGATTAAAGACTTAAACATAAGACCTGGCACCATAAAAACCCTAGAAGAAAATCTAGGCAAAACTATCCAGGACA
>CAUYNR010096268.1:0-69354 GCA_963573565.1 Mico argentatus | reverse complement strand
CTATACTGACAGTTGTTTGGTCGTGTGCTCTCTAGTGACTGTTCTTGGGTAAGGTTCTCTAATAGTGACTGTTCTTGGGTAAGGTGCTCTAATAGTGACTGTTATTGAGTAGAGAGCTCTATAGTAACTTTTGCTGAGTAGAAGGCTCTAAAGTGACTGTTTTTGGGTAGGTCCTCTGTATTGACTCTTGTTGGGTAGGGTGGTCTATAGTGACTGTTGTGGGGTAGGTGTTTTATACTCACTATTGTAGGGTATGTGCTCTATAGTGACTGTTGTTGGGTAAAATGGTCTATAGTGACTGTTGTTTGGTGCAGTGCTCTATACTAACTGTTGTTTCATAGGGTGCTCTATAGTGACTGTGGATGGGTAGAGTACTCCATAGTGTCTGATATTGGGTAGAGTGTTCTATAGTGACTGTTGCTGAGTAGGGTTCTCTATAGTCACTGTAGCTGGGTAGGTACCGAAAGCTGTTAGGTAGGGTCCTCCATAGTTACTCTTGTTGGTATGGTGCTTTATACTGACTGCTGTTGGTTTGGTGCTCTATAGTTACTGTTGCTGGGTAGTGTGCTCTATAGTGACTGTTGTGGGTGGGGTGTTCTATAGTGACTGTTGCTGGGTAGAGTGCTCTATAGTGACTGATGTTGGGTACATGCTCTATAGTGATTGTTGCTGGGTAGGAAGCTCTATAGTGGCTGTTGTTCGGTAGGTGCTCTGTAGTGACTGTTGTTAGGTGGGGTGCTCTATAATGAGTGTTCTTTGGTACAGTGCTCTATAGGTGACTGTGGTTTGGTGGAGACTTTAAAGTAGCTGTTGATGTATAGAGTGCTCTAATGTGACTGTTGTTGGGTAGAGTACTCTATAGGTGAATATTGTTGTGGAGTGCTTTATAATGACTGTTGTTGGGTAGGGTTCTCTATATTGACTGATGTTGGGGATGGTGATCCATAATGACTGTTGCTGGGTAAAGTGCTCTATACTGACCCTGGTTGGGAGGGTACTCTTCAGTGACTGTTGCTGGGTAGCGTGCTCTGTTCTGACTGTGGTTGGGTAGGGTTCTCTACAGTGACTCTTGCTGGGTAGAGTGCTCTATAGTGACTGTTGATGTGTAGGGTCCTCCATGGTGAATGTTGTTGGGTAGGGGCTCTATATTGTCTCTTGCTGGGTAGGGTGCTCTATAGTGACTGTTTTTGAGTAGGTGCTGTATAATGACTGTTGGTGAGGTGCTTTAAACTGACGATTGTTGGGTAAGTGCTCTAAAGACTTGTGGGGTAGAGTGTTCTACAGTGACTGTTACTGCGTAGGGTGCTCTTTAGTAACTACTGTTTGATAGGTGCTCTGTAGTGACTGTTGTTGGCAGGGGTGCTCTAAAGTGACTTTTGTTGGGAAGGTGCTCTGTAGTGACTCTTGAGAGGAAGGATATTTTATAGTGACTGCTGTTGGGTAGGTGCTCAATAGTGACTGTTACTGGGTAGGTGCTCTATAGTCACTGTTGTTGGCTTGGGTGCTCTAGTGATTGTTGTTGCGTAAGTGCTCTATAGTGACTGTTGTAGGTGTGTTGCTTTATACTGACAGTTGGGTAGTGTGCTTTATACTAACTGCTGTTGGGTGGAGTGCTCAAAAGACAATTTTATTGGGTAGGTTGCTCTATAGTGACAGCTGCTGGGTAGGGTGCTCTATAGTGAATGTTGTTGGGTAGGTGTTCAATAGTAACTGTTGTTTTGTAGGGTGCTGTATAGTGACTGTTGTTGTGTCGGGTGCTCAATAGTAACAGTTGCTGCATAGGATGCTCTATAGTGACTGTTGTTAAGTAGGTGATTTATAGTTACTCTTGTTGAAATGGTGCTCTATAGTGACTAATTTTTGGTAGGGTGCTGTATACTGACTGTTGTTAGCTAGGTGCTCTATAGTGACTGTTGTTCGGTAGGGTGCTCTATAGTGACTGGTATTGTGTAAAGTGCTCTATAATGACGATTGTTAGGTAGCGTGCTCTATAGTGACTTTTGTTGGGTAGAATGCTCTACAGTGGCTGTGGTTCGGAAGGGTGCTCTATATTGACCATTTATCTGTATGGTGCACTATAGTGACTGGTACCTAGTACGGGGCTCTATAGTGACTGCTGTTAAATATGTGCTCTATAGTTACTGTTGTTGGGAAGAGTGCTCTATAGTGACTTGTTTTGTAGAGTGCCCTAGATAGTGACTGTTTTTGGGTAGGGTGCTCAAAAGTGACTGTTGTTGGGTAGAGAGCTGTATAGTGACTGTTGTTTGGTAGGTTCTCTAGTGCCTGTTGTTGGCTAGCGTGCTCTATTCTGACTGTTGTTGGGTAGGGTGGCCTAGAGTTACTGTTTTAGTGTAGGTTATCTAATGTGACTGTTGTTGGGTAGTTGCTCCATTGTGACGGTTGTTGTGTAGGTGCTCCATAGTGACTGTTGTTGGGAAGTTGCTCTAGAGTGACTTTTCTTGGGTAAGTGCTCTGTAGTCATTGCTGTCGGCTTATGTACTCTGTAGTGACTGTTGTAGGGTAGGGTGGTCTATAGTGACATTTTTAGGGTAGGTGCTCTATTGTGACTGATGTTCAGGAGTGGCTCTATTGTAAGTGTTGCTGTGTAGGTGCTCCATAGTGACTGTTCTTGAGTAGGTGCTCTATAGTGACTGTTGCTGGATATAATGTTCTATAGTGACTGCTGTGGGTTGGGTGTTATAGAGTAATTGTTGTGGAGTAGAGTGCTCTATAGTAACAGTTGCTGGGTAGGGTGATCTATAATGACTATTGTTGGGTAGGGTGCTTTATAGTGTCTGTTTTTGGGTAGGCTGATCTATACTGACTGTTGTTATATAGGTGCTCTACAGTGACTGTTGCTGGGTAGGGTGCTCTATACTAATTGCTGTTGAATGCGGTGCTCTATAGTGACTCATGCTGGGTAGAGTACTTTACTGTGATCATTGTTGGGTAGGTGTGTAATAGTGACTGTTGTTTAGGGTGCACATAGTGACTGTTGTTGGATGTGGTACTCTATAGTAACTGCTGTTGGGTAGAGTGCTCTATAGTGACTTTTGTTTTGTAGGTGCTCCATAGTGACTGTTATTGGGTGGATGCTCTATAATGACTGCTGTTAGGGAGGTGCTCTATAGTGACAGTTTTTGGGTAGGAGCTCTGTTGTTACTGATTTTATGTAAGGTGATCGATACTGACTGTTGTTTGTAGGGTGCTTTATACAGTCTGTTGTTAAGTTGGTGCTCTATAGTGACCATTACTGTGTTGGTTGCTCTATACTTACTGTTGCTGGGTGGGGTGCTCCATAGTGGCTGTTGTTGGTTATAGTGCTCTACAGTGACTCTTGTTGGGTGTAGTGCTCTATAATGGCTGCTGTTGTGTAGGGTGCTCTATAGCGACTGTTGGGTAGAATGCTTCATAATGACTGTTGTTAACAAGAGTGCTCTACATTGCCTCTTCTTGGGGAGAGGGCTCTATAATGACTGTTGTGAAATAGGTGCTTTATTGTGACTGTTGTGGGGTAAGGTGTTCTACAGTGACTGTTGAACTCTATTGTGACTGTTGCTGGGTAGAGTGCTCCATAATGACTCTTTTTGACAAGAGTGCTCTAACTGATTGTTGTTGGGTAGAGTTCTCTATACTGACATTTTTTGGGTAGAGTGCTTTATGGTGACTGTTGTTGGGTAGGTGTTCTATAGTAACTGTTGTTCTGTAGGGTGCTGTATAGTGACTGTTGTGCTGGGTGATCTATAGTGACAGTTACTAAGCAGGATGCTCTATTGTGCCTTATGTTGGGTATGTTCTCCATAGTGACTTTTGTTGGGATGATGCTCTATAGTGGCTGTTGTTCAGTAGGGTGCTGTATACTGACTCTTGTTTGCTAGGTGCTCTATAGTGACTGTTGTTGTATAGGTGCTCTATTATGACTGTTGTTCGGTAGGGTGATCTATAGTGATTGATATTGTGTAATATTCTCTATAATGACTGTTGCTGGGTAACGTGCTCTATAGTGACTTTTGTTTGATAGGGTGCTCTTTAGTGGCTGTTTTTCACAAGGGTGCTCTATATTGACTGTTGTTCGGTAGAATGCACTATAGTGACTGTTGTTGGGTAGGTGCTGTACAGTTACTAGTACCAGGTAGGGGGCTCTGTAGTGACTGATATTGTGTAGGTGCTCTATAGTGACTGTTATTAAGTGGAGTGCTCTATAGTGACTTGTTTTGTAGAGTGCTCTAGATAGTGGCTGTTGTTGGGCAGAGTGTTAAAGAGTGACTGTTTTTGGGTAGAGAGCTCTATACTGACTGTTTTTCGGTAGGTACTCTATAGTGACTGTTGTTGGCTAAGGTGCTCTATAGTGACAGTTTTTAAGTAGGGTAGCCTAGAGGTACTGTTTTAGTGTAGGTGCTCAATTGTGACTGTAGTTGGGTAGTTGCTCTATTGTAACTGTTGTTGGGTAGGTGCTCCATAGTGTCTGTTGTTGGGTAAGTGCTCTATAGTGAGTGTTTTTGGGTAGGTGCTCCATAGTCACTGTTGTTGGCTTGGGTGCTCTACAGTGACTGTTGTTGGGTAGGGTGGTCTATAGTGACTGTTTGAGGCAAAGTGCTTTAATGTTAATGTTGTTGCATAGTTGCTCTATTATGAGTGTTGTGTAGGTGCTCCATAATGACTGTTGTTGAGTAGGTGTTCTGTAGTAAATGCTGTTGGGTAGGTGCTCTATAGTGACTGTTCTTGGGTTAAGAGTTCTATAGTGACTATTGTGTAGAGTGCTCTACAATGACTGTTGTTGGGTAAAATGTTCTATAGTGACAGTTTTGGGGTAGGTGCTCTATTGTGACTGCTTATGTGTAGTTGCTCTATATTTAGTGTTGTTGTGTAGGTGCTCCATAGTGACTGCTCTTGCATAGGTGCTCTGTAGTGACTGTTGTTGGGTAGGTGCACTATTGTCACTGTTGTTAGGCAGAGTGCTGTACAGTGACTGTTACTGGGTAGGGTGCTCTGTAATGACTGTTGTGGGGTAGAGTGCTTTATAGTGTCTGTTGTTGAGTTGGTGCTGTATATTGACTGTCGTTGGGTGGGGTGGTCTGTACTGACTCTTTTTTGGTAGGTGCTTTCTAGTGAATGTTGTTAGGTAGATTCCTCTATAGTGACTGTAACTGGGTAGGGTGCTCGATAGCCACTGTTCCTGGGTAGGGTGCTCTATGGTGACTGTTGTAAGGTGGGGCGCTCTATACTGACTGTTGCTGGGTACAGTGCTCTGTAGTGACTGTTGCTGGGTACAAACACTATAGTGACTGTTGTTGGGTGCTGTGTTCTATAGTGACTGTTGTTAGGTACATTGCTATAGATAGTGACTTTGGCTGCATAGAGTGTTTTAAAGTGACTGTTGTTTGGTAGAGTGACCACAGTGACTGTTGTTGGGTAGCTGCGCTGTAGTAACTGTTGTTCGGTAGGGTGTTATTTAATGACTACTGTTGGGTAGTTTGCTCTCTAGTGACTGTTGATTGGTGAGGTGCTCTATATTTATTGTTGTGTAGGATTCTGTTTACTTACTGTTGTTGGGTAGGTGCTCCATGAAAACTGTTGTTGTGTAAATTGTTCTATGATGACTTTTCTTGGACAGGGTGCTCTATAGTGACTCTTGCAGGGTCAGATGCTCAATAGTGACTGTTGTTGAGTAGAGTGCTCTTGATAGTGACTGTTGTTTTGTAGTTTTCCTGTACTAACAGTTTCTTCTAGGGTGCTCTATAGTGACTATTGCTGGGTGAAGTGCTCTATAGTGAATGTTGCTGCATAGAGTGCCTTATAGTGACTGTTGTAGGGTAGGTACTCTGTAGTGACTGTTTTTGGGTAGAGTGCTCTATAGTGATTGTTGTCAGGTAGGTGCTCTAAATTTACTATTGTTGGGTGAAGTGCTCTATAGTGACTGTTGTTGGATAGGGTGCTCCATAGTGACTGCTGTTGGGTAGAATGCTCTATAGTGACTGTTGTTGGGTACTGAGCTCCATACTGACTGTTGCTTGTTAGGGTGCTGTATAGTGATTGTTGTTGGGTGGGGTGCTCTATACTGGCTGTTGTTGGGTACAGTACTCTATAGATGACTGTTGTTGGTTGGAGTGCTCTATAGTGACTGTTGTGTAGAGTGCTCTATAGTGACTGCTGTTGGGTGGGGTGCCCTATAGTGACTGTTGTTGGGTATGGTGCACTATAGTGACTATTGGGTACAGTGCTCTGTAGTGACTGTCGTTGGGTGGAGTGCTCTATAGTGACTGTTTTTGGGTAGTTTGCTTCACAGTGTCTGCTGCTGGGTAGTTAGCTCTATAGTAACAGCTCTTGGGTAGATTGCTCTATAGTGATTGTTGATTGAAAGAGGGCCCCATAGTGACTGTTTTTTCCCAGGGTGCTCTATAGTGACTGTTGTATGGCACAGAACTTTATAGTGACTGTTTTTGGGTAGGGTGCTGTATACTGACTGTTATTGGGTAGGGTGCTCTATAGTAACTGTTGTTGTGTAGGGTGCTAGGGTGCTCTATAGTGACTTTTTTTGGGTAGGGTGCTCTATAGTGTCTGTTGTCAAGTAGGTGCTCTACATATGGTGACCCTTGGGTGGAGTGCTCTATAGTGATTATTGTTTAGAAGGGTGATCTATAGTGACTGTTGTTGTGTAGGCTGTTTTATAGTGTCTGTTGTTGAACAGTTGCTCTATAGTGTCTGTTGTTGGGTAAGTGTTCTATACTGAGTGTTGTTTGGTGGAGTGTTCTATAATGAATGTTATTCGGTAGAGTGCTCTATAATGACTGCTGTTGGGTAGGGTGCTCTCTAGTGACTGTAGTTTAAACGGTGCTCTATAGTGTCTTTTTTTGGGTAGGGTGCTCTATAGTGTCTTGTTAGGTGGGTGATCCATATATAATGACTATTTTTGGGTGGAGTGCTCTGAAGTGTCTTTTGTTGGGGAGGTGCTCTATAGTGCCTGTTGTTGGGTAGGGTGCTGTATACTGACTGTTTCTGGGTAGGGTGCCCTATAGTGACTGTTGTTGTGTAGGGTGCCATATAAAGACTGTTGTTGTGTAGGTGCACTATAGTGACTGTTGCTGGTTAGGTTGATCTTTAGTGACTATATTTTGTGGGGTGCATTATAGTGACTGTTGCTGGGTAGAGTGCTCTAGAGTGACCTATTTGGGTAAGTGTTCTACAGTGACTATTACAATGTAGGTTGCTCTATATCGACTGTTTTGGGTAGGTGCTCTATACTGACTTGTTGAGTGTGGTGCTCTATATTGACTGTTTTTTGGTAGAGTGCTCTATAGTGATTGTTGTATTTTTAGGTACTCTATAGTGACTATGGTTGGGTGGGGTGCTCTACAGAAACAGTTGCTGGGTAGTGTGCTTTATAGTGACTGTTCTTTGGTAGGGTGCTCTATAGTGACTGTTTTTGGGTAGGATTCTCTATAGTGACTGTTCTTGGTAGGGTGCTCTACAGTGACTCTTGTTGGGTAGGGTGTTCTATAGTGACACTTCTTGGGTTGGTTGCTCTATCGTGTCTGTTTTTCTGTAGGTGCACTATAGTGTCTGTTGATTGGTAGGTTCTCTATAGTGACTGTTGCTGGATAGTGTACTCTATCGTGATTGTTTTTGGGTAAAGTGCTCTATAGTTACTGTTGCTGGTTAGGGTGCTCTGTAGAAAGTGTTGCTGATATTGTGCTCTACAGTGAATGTTGTTTGTTGGGGTGCTCTGTACTGTCTGTTCCTGAATAGGGTACTTTATAGTGATTGTTGTTTGGTAGGTACTCTATACTGACTGTAGTTGGGTGGGGTGCTCTATAGTGGCAGATGCTGGGTAGGGTGCTCTATATTGATTGTTCTTGGGTAGGATGCTCTATAGTGACTCTTGTTAAGTAGAGGGCTCTATAGTGACCGTTTTTAGGTAGAGGGCTCTATGCTGACTGTTGTTGGGTAGTGTGCTCTATAGTGACTGTTGTTGGGTAGGTGCTCTATAGTGACTGTTGTAGAGTAGGTGCTCTATAGTTACAGTTTTGGGGTAGGAGCTTTATAGTGACTGATTTTGGGTAAGTGCTATATAGTGACTGTTGTTGGGTATGGTGCTCTATAGTGATGGTTGTTGGTAGAGGGCTAAATAGTGAATATTGAGAGATAGGTGCTTTATACTGAATGTTGTTGGGTAGGCTCTCTATAGTGACTGTTGTTAAGTGGGTGCTCTATATTAACTGCTGTTATGTAGGGTGGTATATAGTGGCTGCTATTGGGTGAAGTGCTCTATACTCACTGTTGTTCAGTACAGTGCTATATAGTAACTGTTGCTGAGTAGACTGCTTCATAGTGACTGTTGTTCTGTATGTGCTCTTTAGTGACAGTTGCTGGGTGGGGTGCTTTTTATTGACTGTTGTTGGGTCCGTACTTTATAGTGACTGTTGCTGGGTAAAGTGCTCTATAGTGACTGTTGTTAGGTGGGATGCTCTATGGTTATTTTACTAGGTAGAATTCTTTATAGTGACGGTTTTTGGGTAGGGTGCTCTAAAGTGAGTGCTGTTGGTTAGCTGATCTTTAGTTACTGTTGTTGGTTGGGGTGCTCTATACTGACTGTTGTTGGGTAAAGTGCTCTATAGGTGATTGTTGCGGGGTGGATTTATTTATAATGAATGTTGTTGTGTAGAGCGATCTCTAGGGACTGTTGTTGGATAGAGTGCTCCATAGTGACTCTTGTTGGTTAAGGTGCTCTATACTGACTGTTGTGCAACATGCTATGTAGTCACTGGTGTTGCGTAGGTGCTCTATAGTGACTGTTGTTAGCCAGGTGCTTTATAGTGACTGTTGTTGTGTAGAGTGCTCCATAGTGACTGTTGTTGGGTAGAGTACTCTATAGTGACTGTTGATGTGCAGCGTTCTATACAGTCACTATTGTTGGGTAGATGCTATATAGTGACTGTTGATAGGTTGGTGCTTTATGGTGAGTGTTGTTGTGTAGAGTGGTTCATAGTGACTGTTGTTGGGTAGAAGCTCTGTAGGTGATTATTGTTGGGTGAACCGTTTTATAGTGACAATTGTGCAGAGTGCTCTACAGTGACAGTTGTTGGTTAGAGTGCTCTACAGTGACTGTTGTTAGGTAGGTTCTTTAGAGTGACTGCTTTTGTGTAGGGTGCTCTATAGTAACTGTTGTTGTGTAGGTGTTCTATAGTGACTGTTGATTTGTAGGATTCTCTACAGTGACTGTTTTTGGTACGGTGCTCTTAGTGACTGTTGTTGGGTAGGGTGGTCTATAGTGTCTGTTGTTGTGTTGGTGCGCTATAGTGTTTGTTGTTCAATTGGTGCTCTGTAGTTACTGTTGCTGGATAGTGTGCTCTATAGTGACTGTTGTTGGGTGGGTTCCTCTAAACTGACTGTTGCTGCATGGAGTGCTCTATAGTGACTGTTGTTTGGTAGGTATTCTATAGTAAATGTTGTTCAGTGGGATGCTCTGTAGTGACTGTTATTGGTTAGGGTGCTCTATACTGATTCTTGATAGGTAGGGTGCATTACAGTTACTGTGTTGTGTAGGTGCTCTATAGTGACTGTTGTTGGGTAGGATTCTCTATAGTGACTGTTTTAAGTAGGGTGCTCTATACTGACTTTTTTTTGGATAGGGTGCTCTATATTGACTGTTGTTGGGTAGGTTGCTCTATAGTGTCTTTTGTTCTGTAGGTGTGCTATAGTGTCTATTGTTTAGTAGGTGCTCTATAGTTACTGTTGCTAAATAATGTGCTCTATAGTGACTGTGGTTAAGTATAGTACTCTATAGTGACTGTTTTTAGCTGGAGGGCCCAATACTGACTGTTATTGAGTAGGATGCTCTATAGTGACTTTGTTGGGTAGGGTGCTCTATAGTAAATGTTGCGTAGGGCGCTCTTTAGTGACTGTCATTGGGTAGGATTCTCTACAGTAACTATTTTTCTAGGGTGCGGTATAGTGACTGTTGTTGGGTAGGGTGCTTTATAGTGACTGTTGTTGGGAAGGTTGCACTAAAATGTCTGTTGTTCTGTAGGTGCGCTATAGTGTCTGTTGATCGGTAGGTGACCTATAGTGACTGTTGCTGAATAATGTGCTCTATAGTGACTGTTGTGTGGGGTGCTCTATACTGACTGTTGCTGAATGGAGTGCTCTATACTGACTGTTGTTTGATAGGTATTCAATAGTGTCTGTTGTTGGGTGAGGTGCTCTATAGTGACTGTTGTTGTCTTGGGTACTCGATAGTAACTGTTGTTGGGTAAGGTACTCTATAGTGACTGTTGTTGGATATGGTGCTCTATAGTGACTGTTGTTATGTAGGGTAATTTATACCGATTTTTGTTAAGTAGGTGGTTTATAGTGACTGTTCTTAGGTAGGGTGCTTATAATGAGTGTTGTTGGTTATGGTGCTGTATAATAACTGTTGCTGGGTTGAGTGCACCATAGTTACTGTTGTTGGGTAGGTGCTCTATATTGACTGTTGATGGATAGTATGCTCTCAAGTGACTGTTGTTGGGTAGAGTGCTCTATAGCTACTGATGCTGGGTAGGGTAATCTGTAGTGACTGTTGCTGGGTAGTGTGCTCTATAGTGTCTGTTTTTGGGTGGGATGTGCTATACTCACTGCTGCTGGGTAGAGTGCTCTATAGTGACTGTTGTTTGGTAAATATTCCATAGTGATTGTGGTTGGGTTTGTTGCTCTATAGTGACTGTTGTAGTGTAGGGTGCTCTATAGTGACTGTTGTTGTGTAGGGTGCTTTATAGTGACTGTTGTTGGGTAGGTTACTCCATAGTGTCTGTTATTCTGTAGGTGCACTATAGCGTCTGCTGTTCCGTAGGTGCTCTATAGAGACTGTTGCTGGATAATGTGCTCTATAATGACTGTTTTGGGATGGGGTGCTCTATACTGACTGTTGCTGAGTGGAGTGCTCTATAGTGACGATTTTTTGGTAGGTATTCAATAGTGACTGTTGTTTGTTGGGTGCTATAGTGACTGTTGCATTGCATACTCCATAGGGACTGTTGTTGGATAGGGTACTCTATAGGGACTGTTGCTGGGTATGGTGTTCTATAGTGACTGTTGTGGAGTAGGTGCCACATAGTTACAGTTTATGGGTAGGTGGTCAACAGTGACTGATTTTGGGTAAGTGCTCTATAGGGACTGTTGTTGGGTAGGTTCTCTCTAGAGACTGTTGTTGGGTGGGTGCTCTCTAGTGACTGTTGTGTAGGTGCTCTATAGTGAATATTGTTGGGTAGGTGATCTATAGTGACTTTTTTTGGGTATGGTGCTCTATTGAGAGTGTGGTTTGGTATGATGCTCTATAGTGACTTTTGTTGGGTAGAGTGCTCTATAGTGAATGCAGTTAAGTAGGTGGTTTATAGTAACTGTTGTTTTGTAGGTTCTCTATAGTGACTGTGGTCGGGTAGGGTGCTCTATACTGACTGTTGTTTGGTAGGTACGCTATAGTAACTATTCTTTGGTAAGGTGCTCTATAGTGACTGTTGTTGCGTAGGTACTCTATAGTGACTCTTGATGTGTAGGGTGCTCTATAGTTACTGTTGTTGGGTGCAGTGTTCCATAGTGACTGTTGTTGCATAGGGTGCTCTATAATAACTTGCTGGGTAGGGTGCTTTATAGTAATTAATTGTTGGATACAGTGCTCTATAATGACTGTGGCTGAATAGGGTGCTCTATAGTCACTGTTGCTGGGTAATGTGTTATATAGTGAGTGTTAGTTGGGTAGAATCCTCTTTAGTGAATGTTGTTGTGTGGGTAATTTTATAGTGACTTTTGCTAAATATGTGCTACATAGTGACTGTTGTTAGGTAGTGTACTCTATAATGACTGTTGTTGGGTGGAGTTCTCCAATGTGACTGTTGTTGTGTAGGGTGCTCTATAGTAATTTTTGCCAGGTAGGGTCATGTGTATTGAGTGATGTTGGGTAGAAGCTCTACAGTTGGGTAGAAGACTCTTGCTGCATAGGTTGTCCTATTCTAACTGTTGCTGGGTAGGGTGATCTATAGTGACTGTTGTTGGGTAGGTTGCTCCATAGTGTCTGTTGTTCTGTAGGTGCACTATAGCATCTGTTGTTCTGTAGGTGCTCTATACTGACTGTTTTGTGGTGGTATGCTCTATACTGGCTGTTGCTGAATGGAGTGTTCTATAGTGACTGTTGGTTGGTAGGTATTCAATAGTGACTGTTGTTGTTTGGGTGCTATAGTGACTGTTTTGTTGTGTACTCTATAGGGACTGTTGTTGGATAGGGTGTTCTATAGTGACTGTTGCTGGGTATGGTGTTCTATAGTGATTGTTATTGAGTAGGTGCCATACAGTTACAGTTTATGGGTAGGTGCTCTATAGTGACTGATTTTGGGTAAGTGCTCTATAGTGACTGTTGTTGGGTACGGTGCTCTGTAGTGATGGTTGTTCAGTAGAGTACTTTCTAGTGAATATTGTTGAATAGGTTCTCTATAGTGACTGTTGTGTAGGTTCTCTATAGAGACTTGCTTGGTGGGTGCTCTATAGTGACTGTTATTGTGTAGATGCTCTATAGTTCTCTTTTTTTGTAAGTGCTCTATAGTGACTTGGGTAGGTAATCTATAGTGACTGTTTTTGGGTACAGTGCTCTATTGTGACTGTTGTTTGGTATGGTGCTCTATAGTGACTTATGTTGGGTAGAGTGCTCTATAGTGAATGCTGTTAAGTAGGTGCTTTAGAGTGACTGTTGTTTTGTAGGTTCTCTATAGTGTCTGTGGTTTGGTTGGGTGCTCTATACTGACTGTTGTTTGGTAGGTGCTTTATAGTGACTATTCTTTGGCAGGGTGCTACATAGTGACTGTTGTGGCATAGGTACTCTATAGTGACTGTTGATGTGTAGGGTGCTCTATAGTGACTGTGGTTGAGTGCAGTGTTCTATAGTGACTGTTGTTGCATAGAGTGCTCTATAATGACTTGCTGGGTAGGGTGCTTTATAGTGATTAATGTTAGGTACAGTGCTCTATAGTGACTGTGGCTGAGTAGGGTGCTCTATAGTCACTGCTGCTAAGTAATATGCTATATAGTTAGTGTTGGTTGGGTAGAATCCTCTATGGTGACTGTTGTGGCGTGGGTAATTTTATAGTGACTTTTGTTAAATACGTGCTTCATAGTGACTGTTGTTCAGTAGTGTACTCTATAATGACTGTTGTTGGAGTTCTCCCATGTGACTGTTGTTGTGTATGGTGTTCTATAGTGATTATTGCTGGGTAGGGTGATGTGTATTGACTGATGTTGGGTAGAATTCTCTACAGTAACTCTTGCTGTGTAGGTTGTCCTATTCTAACTGTTGCTGGGTAGGGTGCTCTATTGTTACTGTTGTTGGGTAGGGTCCTCTATAGTGACTGTTGTTGGGTAGGGTGCTTTATAGTGACTATTGTTGGGTATATGCTCTAAAGTGACTGTTGCAGGGTACAGTGCTCTATTGTGACTGATGTTAGTTGGAGTGCTCTATAGTGACTGTTGTTGGGTAAGTGCTTTATAGTAACTGTTGCTGGGTAGGGTGCTTTATAGTGACAGTTTTTGTGTAGGTGCTGTATAGTGACTGTTGTTGGTAGGGTACTCTAAACTGACAATTGTTCTGTAGATGCTCTATACTGACTGTTTCTGCGTAGGGTGCTCTAGAGTGACTGTTGTTGAGTAGAGTGCTCTACAGTGACTCTTGCTGGATAGGGTTCTCTGTAGTGACTGTTGCTGGATAGTGTGCTTTATAGTGACTGTTTTAGGGAGGGGTACTCAATACTGACTGTTCCTGGGTAGAATGCTTTATTGTGATTGTTGTTTGGTAGGTATTCTATAGTGACTTCTGTTGGGTGGGGTGCTCGATAGTGACTGTTTTTGGGTAGAGTGCTCTATAAATGCCTGTTATTGGGTGCAGTGTTTCACAGTGAGTATTGTGCAAAGTGCTCTTTAGTGGCTGTTGTTGGGTAGAGTGCTGTATAGTGACTGTTGTTGGCTCAGTTCTTTAGAGTGACTGTTTTAAGGTGGGAAACTTTACCATGACTGTTGTTAGGTAGGGTGCTTTATAGTGACTGTTTTTGGTTAAAGTGCTCTACAGTGGCTTTTGCTGAGTAGGGTTCTCTACACTGACTTTTGTTTGGTACAATCGTCTGTAATGACTGTAGCTTTGTAAAGTGCTCTATGGTGACTCATGTTGGTAGGGTGCTCTATAGTGACTGTTGTTGGGTAGGGTGCTCTATAGTGACTGTTGTTGGTCAGGTACTCTACAGTGTCTCTTTCTGGGTAGGTACTCCATAGTGACTGTTGTTTGGTAGGGTGCTCATATTGACTGATACAGTGCTCTATAGAAACTGTTGCTGGGCAGAGTGCACTATAGTGACTGTTGTTGGTTAGAGTGCTATATAGCTGATGTTAATCGGTGAAGTTCTCTATAATGACTGTTGTTTTCAAGAGTGTTCTATAGTGACTGTTGCTGGGTAGAGTGCTCCATAGTGATTGTTGTTTGGTATGGTGCTTTATAATGACTGTTGTTGGGTAGGTGCTCTCTAGAGACTGTTTTTGGGTTGATGCTTTATAGTTACAGTCGTAAATGGGGTGCTCTAAACTGACGGTTGCTGCATAGGTGCTCTATAGTGACTTTTGCTGGGTAGTTTGTTCTGTAGTGACTGTTGTTTGGTAGAGTGCTCTATAATAACTGTTGTTGGGTAGGTGCTGTATAAAGTCTGTTGCTGTGTAGGGTGCCCTATAGTGATTGTTGTTTGGTGGGGTGCTCTATAATGACTGTCATTGGGTAGAGTAATCTATTATGACCATTGTTGAGTAGGTGCTCTATAATGACTCCTGCTGCATAGGGTGCTCTCCAGTGACTGCTGTTTGAAAGAATTTTCTATAGTGACTGTTTTTGGTAGGGTGCTCTATACTGACTCTTGTGTAGGGTGCTCAATAGTGTCTGTTGTTTTGTAGGTGCGCTATACTGTCTGTTGTTCGGTAGGTGCTCTATAGTGACTGTTGCTGGATAGTGTGCTCTATAGTGACTGTTGTTTTGTGGTGTGCTCTATACGGATTACTCCTGTATGGAGTGCTCTATAGTAATTGTTGTTTGGTAAGTATTGTATAGTAACTGTTGTTGGGTGTGGTGCTCTATACTGACTGTTATTAAGTAAGGTGCTCCATACTGACTGTTGTTGGATAGAGTGCTTTATAGTAACTGTTGTTGGGAAGGTGCTCTATAGTGACTATTTTTGGGTAGGATTCTCTATAGTGACTCTTTATGGTAGGGTAATCTATAGTAACTATTGTTAAGTAGGGTGCTCTTTATTGACTGTTGTTGGGTAGAGTACTTTATAGTAACTGTTGTTGAATAGGTGCTCTATAGTGACTGTTTTTGGGTAGAATTCTTTATGGCGACTTTTTGGTAGGGTAATTTATAGTGACTATTGTTGGATAGGGTGCTTTATATTGACTGTTGATGGGTAGAGTGCTCTATAGTGTCTTTTGTTTTGGAGGTGCGCTATAGTGTCTGTTGTTCCATAGGTGCTTTATAGTTACTGTTCCTGGGTAGGGTGCTCTATATTCACTGTTGCTGGGTATGGTGCTCTATAGTGACTGTTGATTGGGTAGAATCAAGTAGAGTGACTGTTGTTAGATAGAATCAAGTATAGTGACTGTTGTTGGGTAAGGTGCTCTATAGAGACTGCTGTTGGGTAGGGTACTCTGTAGTGACTGATGTTGTATAGTGTGCTTTATAGTTACTGTTGTTGGGTGGGTGCTATATAGTGTCTGTTTTTGTATACGTGCTCTGTAGTGACTGTTGTTGGCTAGTGTACTCTAGTGACTGTTGTTGGGTGGAGTTCTCCAATGTGACTGATGTCGAGTAAGGTGCTCTACAGTGATTCTTGCAGGGTAGGGTGATCTATAGTGACTGATGTTGGTTAGAGTGGTCTATAGTGACTGTTGATGGTAGGGTGCTCTATACTGACTGTTATTTTGTAGGGTGCTCTATAGTGACTGTTGTTGGGTAGGTGCTCTATAGTGACTATCGGGTAAAATTCACTATAGTGATTTTGTTGGTAGTGTGCTCTATAGTGACTGTTATTGGGTAGCATGCTTTATTGTGACTGTTGTATTTCAAGTTCTCTATAGTGGCTGTTGCTAGATAGTGTGCTCTATTGTGACTTCTGTTTGGTGGTGTGCTCTATATTGAATATTTCTGGGTGAAGTGCTCTATAGTGACTGTTGTTTGGTAGGTACTCTATTTTGACTGTTGTTGAGTGGGGTGCTCTATAGAGAATCTTGTTGAGTAGGGTGCTCTATAGTGACTGCTTTGGGGTAAGGTGCTCGATATTGACTGCTGTTTGGTTGAGTGCTCTATAGTGACTGTTGTTGGGTAGAGAACTCTATACTGACTACTCTTCGTTTTGGTCCTCTATAGTGACTGTTGCTGGGTACGGTGCTTTGTCGTGACTACTGCTGGATAGTGTGCTTCATAGTGACTATTGTTGGGTTGAGTGCTCTATAGTGACTGTTGCTGGGTAGGGTGCTCTGAGTGACTGCAGCTGCATGGTGTGCTCTATAGTTACTGTTGTGTGCTGTGCTCTATATTGACTGTTGCTGAGTAGAGTGCTCCGTAGTGACTGTTTTTTCGTAGGTACTCTATAGTGACTTGTTAGGTAGGGTGCTCTACACAGGCTGTTGTTGGATAGAATGTTCTACAGTGACTGATTTCGGGTAGAGAGCTTCATACAGAGTGTTGTGTAGGGTGGTCCATAGTGACTGTTGTTTGGTAGGGTTCTTTATGCTGACTGTGGTTTAGGAGGTGTTCCATCGTTACTATTTTTGGGTAGTTGCTCTGTAGTGACTGTTGTTTGGTATTTGATCTATAGTGACTCTTGTTTGGTAGTTGCTCTATGGTGACAGTTTTTGGGTAGTTGCTTTATAGTGACTGTTGTTGCTTAGGGTGCTCAATAGTGACCATTGTTGATAGAATGCTCTCTAGTGACTGTTGTTGAGTAGGGTGCTTTATGTTGAGTGTTGCTGTGTAGAATGCTCTGTATTGACTCTTGTTGGTAGTGGGCTCTGTAGTGACAGTTGTTGGGTAGGATGCTCTAAAGTGACTCTTGCTGGGTAGGGTGCTCTTTAGTTCCTGTTCTTTGGTAGGGTGCTCTATACTGACTTTTGTTGTGTGGAGTGCTGCATAGTGACTATTGTTGGGTGGAGTGCTGTATAGTGACTGTTGGGTGGAGTGCTGTATAGTGACTGTTGTTGGGTAAGGTGCTCAGTGACTGTTGTTGGGTAAGGTGCTCATAGTGACTGTTGTTGGGTACAGTGCACTATAGTTACTGTTGTTGGGAGAAGTCTGCTACGGTGACTGTTGTTGGGTAGGGTGCTCTATAGGGACTGTTGTTGGGTAGCATGCTCTATAGTGACTGTTCTAGGGTAAGGTGCTTTATAGTGACTGCTGTTTGGTATAGTGCTCTATAGTGACTGTTGCTGTGTAGAGGATTCTACAGTGACTGTTGCTGGGTAGGTGCTCTATAGTGACTGTTGTTGGGTAGGGTGGTCTATACTGTTGTTGGGTAGGTGCTCTATTATGATTGTTGCAGGGTACAGTGATGTGTAGTGACTGATGTTGGGTAGAGTGCTCTACAGTGTCTGTTGCTGTGTAGGGCGCTCTATTGTGACAGTTTCTGCGTAGGGTACTCTATTGTGACTTTTGTTGGGTAGAGTTTTCTACATTGACTCTTGTTGGGTAGGATGCTCTATAGTGACTGCTGTTGGGTAAGTGCTGTATATTGACTGTTTTAGAGTAGGATTCTCTATAGTGACTGCTTTTGTTAGGGTGTTTTATACTGACTGTTTTTGGGTAGGATTCTCTATAGTGTCTGCTTTTGTTAGGGTGCTCTATAGTGACTGTTTTGGGGTAGGGTACTTAATAGTAACTGTAGTTGTGTAGGTACACTACAGTGAGTGTTGTTGGGTTGGTGCTCTATAGTGACTGTTAAGTAGGGTGCTCATAGTGACTGTTTTTGGATGCAGTACTCTCTTGTAAATTGTGGTGGGTAGAGCGCTCTATAGTGACTGCTTTTTGGTAGGTGCTCTATAGTGATTGATATTGGGTTGATGCTCTATAGTGACTGTTGTTGGGTAGAGTGCTCTATAGTGACTGTTGGTAGGTGCTTTATAGTGACTATTGTGTAGAGTGCTCTACAGTGATTGTTGTTGGGTAGGTGCTCTATAGTGACTGTTGTTTAGTAGAGGCTCTATAGTGACTGTTTTTGTGTGGAGTGCAGTAGAGTGACTGTGGTTGTGTAAGGTGCTGTATAGTGAACGTTGCTGGGTAGGGTGCCCTATAGTGACTGTTGTTGGGTAGAAACTGTGTAGTGACAGTTTTGGGGTATGTGGTCTATAGTGACTGTTTTGGGGTAGGTGGTCTATAGTGACTGTTGATGGGTAGGCGCTCTACAGTGACTATTAGGTAAGGTGCTTTATTGTGGCTGATCTTGGTAGTGTGCTGTGTAGTGAGTGTTGTTGGGTAGGGTGCCTTATACTGACTGTTGTTTGGTACGGTTCTCTATCATGACTGTTGTTGAGTGGAGTACTCCATAGTGACTCTTGTTGGGTAGAGTGCTCTATAATGACTGTTGTTGGGTACAGTGCTCTATAGTGACTTGTTTTACAAAAGCTCTACAGTGACTGTTGTTGGGTAGGTGCTCTATGGTGACTCTATTGGGATAGGTGCTTTATAGTGACTGGTGTTTTGTAGGGTGCTCTATAGTTACTGTTGCTGGGTGGAGTGCTCTCTAGTGCCAGTTGTTGAGTAGAGTGATCTATAGTCACTGTTGCTGGATACGGTTCTCTATAGTGACTGTTGTTCCTTAGAGTGCTCTGTAGTGAATGTTGTTTAATAGGTGCTCTACAGTGACTGTTGTTGGGAAGGTACTCTACAGTGCCTGTCGTTGAGTCTGGTGCTATATAGAAATTGTTGTAGGGTAGCTGCTCTATAGTTACTGTTGTTTTGTAGGGTGCTCTATTGTGACTATTGTTTCATAGGGTGATCTATAGTATCTGTTACTGGGTAGGTGCTTTATAGTGAGTGTTGTTGGGTATGATGCTCTATACTGACTTTTGTTGGTTAGAATGCTCTATATTGACTGTTCTTGGGTAGGGTGCTCTAGAGTTACTGTTGTTGGGTAGTGTGCTCTATAGTAACTCTTGTTGGATAGGGTGCTCTAAACTGACTGTTCCTGGGTAGAGTGCTCTATACTGAGTGTTGCTTGGAAGGGTGCTTTATAGTGACTGTTGTTGGCTGGAGTGCTCCATATTGACTGATGTTGGATCGGGTGATCTACAGTGACTGTTGCTGGGTGGCATGCTCTATCGTGACTGTTTCTGGGTAGGGTGTTGTATACTGACTGTGCAGCATGCTCTAAAGTGACTTTTGTTGAGTAGGTGCTTTATATTTACTGTTTTTGGGTATGTGCTCTATAGTGACTGTTGTTGGGTAGAGTGCCCTATAGTGAATGTTGTTGAGTTGGTGCTTTATAGTGACTGTTGTTGGTAGGGTGCTCTTTACTGACCATTGTTGGGTAGGTGCCCAATAGTCACTGTTGTCAGTTAGGGTGCTCTATACTGCCTATTCTTGGGTATTTGCCCCATAGTGACTGTTGGTTAGGGTTCTTTATAGTAACTGTTTTGGGGGAGATGCTTTATAGTGACTGTTGTTTGGTGTGGTTCTCTTTAGTGACTGTTGTTGCATAGGGTGCTCTGTAGTGACTGTTACTGAGTAGGTGCTGCATAGTGAATGTTGTTGCATATGGTGCTCTATACTGACTGTTGTTTTCTGGAGTTCTCTATATTAACTGTTGCTGGGTAGGATGTTCTAGAGTGACTGTTGTTGGGCAGCATGCTCTAAAGTAACTGTTGTTAGGTAGGGTGCTCTATACTGACTGTTCCTGGGTAGAGTCCTCTGTACTGAGTGTTGCTTGGTAGGGTGCTCTATAGTGACTATTGTTGGCTGGCGTGCTCTATATTGAGTGTTGTTGGGTAGAATACTCTACAGTGACTATTGTTGGGTAGCATACCCTATATTGACTGTTGCTGGATAAGGTGCTGTATACTGACTGTTGTTGTGTAGAACACTCAATAGTGACTTTTGTTGAGTAGATGCTATATACTCACTGATTTTGGGTAGGTACTCTATTGTGACTGTTCTTGGGTAGGTTTTCTATCGTGACTATTGCTAAATAGGGTGCTCAAAGTGACTATTGTTTGGTATGGTGCTCTATAGTGACTGTTTTTGGGTAGAGTCCTCTATAGTAAATTTTTTGGTTAAGTGCTCCATAATGACTCTTGCTGGGTAGGTGCTTTATAGAGACTGTTGTGGGCTGGGTGCTTTATACTGACTCATTTTGGGGTGGTGCACTATAGTCACTGATGTTGGTTAGGGTGCTCTATACTGACTGTTGTTGTGTAGGTGCCGTATAGTGACTGTTGTTGGTAAGGGTGCTTTATGGTGACTGTTTTTGGATAGGTGCTCTATAGTGACGGTTGTTGCATAGAATACTTTATAGTGACTGTTACTGGGTAGGTGCTCTATAGTGAGTGTTGTTGGGTATGGTGCTCTATACTGACTGTTGTTGGCTGGAGTGCTCTATATTGACTGTTGTTGGGTAGGGTGTTCTACAATGACTCTTGTTGGGTAGCATGCTCTATACTAACTATTGTTGGGAGGGTGCTCTATACTGACTGTTCCTGGGTAGAGTGCTCTATACTGAGTGTTGCTTGGTAGCGTGCTCTATAGTGACTGTTGTTGGCTGGAGTGCTCTATATTGACAGTTTTTGGGTAGGGTGCTTTACGATGACTGTTGTTGGAAATCATGCTCTATAGTGAGTGTTGTTGGGTAAGGTGCTCTATACTGACTGTTGTTGTGTAGGGTGCTCTATAGTGACTTTTGTTGAATTGGTGCTCTATACTTACTGTTTTTGGGTAGGTGCTCTATAGTGACTGTTGCTGGTTAGGTTCTCTATAGCTACAGTTGCTGTGTAGGGTGCTCAATAGTGGTGGCTGCGGGTGGAGTGCTGTATAGTGAATTATGCTGGGTAAAGTGCTCTATAATGACTGATGTTGGGTACGTTCTCTATAGTGACTGTGGCTGGATAGGGTGCTGTATAGTGACTGTGGTTGCGTAGGTGCTCTATAGTGACTGTTGTTGGGTGGGTGCTCTACACTTCCTGTTGTTGTGTGGAGTGCTCTATAGATGACTGTTTTTAGGTGGATTGCTCTATAGTGGTTGTTGTGCAGAGTGTTCTATAGTGACTGTTTTTGGGTATGGTGCTCTATAATGATTGTTGCTGGGTAGACTGCTCTATACTGACTCTTGGTAGAATTCTTTTTAGTGACTGTTGTTGGGTAGGGTGCTCTTTAGTGACTGTTGCTTAGTAGGGTGCTCTATTGTGACTGATGTTGGGTGGGGTTCTTTTTAGGGACTGTTTCTGGGTAGAGGGCTTTATAGTGACTGTTGCTGGGTAAGGTTCTCTGTAGTGACTGTTGTTGGGTATGTGCTTTATGGTGACTGTTGCTTGGTAGGGTGCTCTAGAGTGACTATTTTTGGGTAGCTGCTGCATAGAGACTGTTGGTGGGGTGCTCTAAACTGACGGTTGCTGGCTATGTGCTCTATAGTGACTGTTGCTGGGTAGGGTGCTCTATAGGTGACTTGTTGGGTTGAGTGCTTTATAGTGACTGTTGTTGTGTAAGGTTCTCTATAGTGACTGTTGTTGGGTATGGTACTTTATAATGAGAGTTGCTGAGTAGAGTGCTCTATGCTGACCCTTGTTCCTATGGTGCACTATATTGACTGTTGCTGGGTAAGGTGCTCTATAGTCACTGTTTTTGTTGAGGTGCTGTATAGTGTATGTTTTTGGTGGGGTGCTCTGCACTGACGGTTGTTGGGTAGGTGCTCCATAGTGACTGTTGCTAGGTATGGTGCTCCATAGATTATTGTTGGGTAGAGTGCTCTACAATGACTGTTGCTTCATAGGGTGCACTTTAGTGACTACTGTTGAATAGATGCTCTATAGTGACTGTTGGCTGCAGTGCTCTATAGTGATTGTTGTTGGGTAGGTGCTGTATAGTGACCCTTGATGGGAAGCATACTCTACAGTGACTGTTTTGGGGTGGGGTTCTCTATAGGGACTGTTGTTACATTGGGTGCTCTATAATGACTGTTGTTTGGTGAGGTGCTTTATACTTACTGGTGCTTATTGGAGTGCTCTATTGTGACTGGTGTTGAGTAGGAAATCTATACTGACTGTTGTTGGTGGGGTGGTTTATAGTGACTGCAGTTAAGTAGGTGCTCTATAGTGACTGTTGTTCTGTAGAATGCTCTTTAGAGTCTGTTGTTGTGTATGTTGCTTTATGGTGACTGTTTTTAGGTGGAGTGCTCTATAACAAATATTTTTGGGTAGAGTGTTATAGATAGTGACTGTTGTTAGGTAGGGTGTTCTATAGTGGCTCTTGCTGGGTAGAGTGCTTGATAGTGACTGTTGTGTAGAGTGCTTTAAAATGACTGTTTTTGAATAGAGTTCTCAATAGTAACTGTTGTGAGTAGGGTGCTCTATAGTAACAATTGTTTTGTAGAGGGATCTATAGTAACTGTTTTTGGGTAGGTGCTTTTTAGTGACTGTTTTTGGGTAGGTGGTCTATAGTGACTGTTATTGCATAGGTGCTCTATAGTGACAGTTGTAAATGTGGTTCTCTATAGTTACAGTTGTTGGGTAATGTGCTTTATATTTACTGCTGTTGGGAGGAGTGCTCAAAAGTGACTGTTGTTCGGTAGGGTTCTGTATAGTGACTGTTTCTAGGTAGAGTGTTCTATAATGACTGTTGCTGGAAAGGGTACTCTATAGTGATTGTTGTTGAGTAGAGTGCTCTATTGTGACTGTTGCTTGGTAGGGTGCTCTATAGTGACTGTTGTTGGGTAGGGTGCTCTATTATAAATGATTTTGTGTAGGGTGGTCTACACTGACTGATGTTGGGTAGCTGCTCTACAGTTACTTTTGCTGGGTAGGGTGCTCTATAGTGAGTGTTGTTGGTTGTGGTGCTCTATAGTCACTGTTGCTGGGTAGATTACTCTATTGTGACCATTGTTGAAAAAGTGCTCAATAGTGACTGTTGGGTATGGTGCACATAGTGACTGTTGTTGGATGTGGTATCCTATATTAACTTTTTTTGGGTAGGGTGCTCTATAGTGACTGATGTTGGGTAGGTGCTCCATAGTGACTATTATTGAAGAGGTGATCTATAGTGATTGTTGTTGGGGAGGTGCTCTATAGCCACAGTTTTTGGGTTGGGGTTCTGTAGTGACTGTTGTTTGTTAAGGTGCTTGATATTGACTGTTGTTTGTAGGGTGCTCTATAGCGTCTGTTGTTAAGTAGGGTGCTCTATAGTGACCATTACTGTGTTGGGTACTTTATCGCTACTGTTACTGTTTGGGGTGCTCAGTACTGACTGTTGCTGGGTCGGGTGCTCCATAGTGACTCTTGTTGGTTATAGTGCTCTACAGTGACTCTTCTTGGATGGAGTGCTCTATAGTGACTTCTGTTGTGTATTTTGTTCTATAGTTTCTGTTGTTGGGTACAGTGCTCAGTGATGACTGTTGGTGACAAGAGTGCTCTACATTGACTGTTGTTTGGTAGAAAGCTCTATAGTGACTGTTGTTTGGTAGGTGTGCTATAGTGACTGTTGTTGGGTTTGGTGTTCTATACTGACTGTTGTTGGGTAGGGTGGTCTATAGTGACTGTTTTAGGGTAGGTGCTCTATTGTGAATGTCGTTGGGTAGGGTACTCTATAGTACTGTTTTT
Organism: Mico argentatus; assembly: GCA_963573565.1. NCBI lineage: Eukaryota > Metazoa > Chordata > Mammalia > Primates > Cebidae > Mico > Mico argentatus. The sequence goes on along the minus strand of CAUYNR010096268.1, from coordinate 45,510 downwards.
GGGTAGAGTGCTCTAGATAGTGACTGCTGTTGGATATGTGCTCTATACTTACTTCTTCTGCTAGAGCGCTCAATAGTGACTCTTCCTGGATGAAGTGCTCTAAAGTGACTGTTCCTGTGTAGAGTGCTTCTTAGTCACTGTTGTTTAGTAGGTACTCTTTGGTGACTTTTGTTGTGTAGGGTGCTTTATAGTGACTGTTGTTAGGTGAGTGCTGTAAAGTTACTATTGTTTGGTGGACTGCTCTATAGTGACTGTTTTTGGGTAGAGTGCTTTATAGGTGACTGTTGGGTGCAGTGTTCTATAGTGACTTTTGTTGTGTAGAGTGCTCTATACTGACTGATGTTTGGTAGGATGCTCTATAGTGACTTTTGTTGGGTTGGTGCTCTATAATGACTGCTTTTGGATATAGTGCACAATAGTGACAGTTCTTTGGTAAGTGGTCTATAATGACTATTGTTGGGTAGAGTTCTCTATAGTTGCTGTTTTGAGGAAGAGTGCTCTATAATGACTGTTTTGGCTTAGGGTTCCGTATAGTGACTATTGTCGGGAAGAATGCTGTATAGTGACTATTGTTGGGTCGAGTGCTCTATACTTCCAGTTGTTGGGCAGGTGCTCTGTAGTGACAGTTGCATAGGTACTCTATAGTGACTTTAGTTTGGTAGAGTGCTCTAGAGTCACTCTTCCTTGGTAGCATATTCTATTGTTAATGTTGCTGGGTAGGGTGCTCCACAGTGACTGTTTTGGGGTATTGTGTTCTATAGTGACTGTTGTTGGGTACAGTGCTTTATGGTGAATGTTTGGGGTATGTTCTCTACAGTGACTGTGTTTCAGAAGAGTGCTTTTTTGTGACTTTTGTTGGGTAGAGTGCTTTAGAGAGTGACTGCTGTTGGGTACGGTGCTCAAGAGTGACTGTTGTTGAGTAGTGTGCTCTATACCGACTTGTTGGGCCAAGGACTCTATAGTGACAGTTGTTGGTTAGAGTGCTCTATAGTGACTGTTTTTCGGTAGAGGGCTCTATAGTGTCTGTTTTTGGGTAGGTGCTATATAGTGACTGTTGTTGGTATAGTGCTCTATAGTGACTGTTGTTCGGTTGGGTGCTCTATAGTGAAAGTTGTTGGGTGGAGTGCTGTATAGCAGCTGTTTTTGGGTAGGATACTCTATCGTTACTTTTGATGTGAAGGGTTCTTTATAGTGGCTGTTGTTGTGTAGAGTGCTATATAGTGACTGATCCTGGTTAGCATTCTATCTAGTGACTATTTTGGGTAGGGTGCTTTATAGTGACTGTTGTTGGATAGAGTGCTTTATATTGACTGTTTGGGGTAGGGTGCTTTATAGTGACTGTTTTTGGGTAGGTGCTCTACTGTGACTGGTACTGGGTAGGGAGCTCTATAGTGATAAGTGTTGGGTAGGTGCTCCATAATTACTGTTGTTGGGTAGAGAGCTCTATAGTGACTTGTTTTGTACAGTGCTCTAGATAGTGACTGTTGCTAAGTATGGTGCTCTATAATGTCTGTTTTATGGTAGGTGCTCTATAGTGACTGTTGTTGGGTAGGTTTCTCTAAAGTGACTGTGGTTGGGTACAGTGCTATATATCAACCGCCTGTTGGGTGGAGTGCTCTATAGGGACAATTATTGGGTAGGTGCTCTATAGTGATTGTTGTTGGGTAGGTGCTCTATAGTGACTATTTTGGGTAGGTTCTCTATAGTGACTGTTGTTGGGTAGGTGATCTATAGTCAGTGTTTCGGGTATGTTTCTCTAGAGTGACTGTTGTTGGGTAGGGAGCTCTATAGTGTCTGTTGTTGGGTAGGTTCTCCATAGTGACTGTTTTTGGGTAGGGTGCTCTAGACTGGAAGCAGTTGTGTAGAATGCTCTATAGTGACTGTTGATTGGCAGGGTGCTCCATAGTGACTGCTGCTTGGCAGGGTGCTCTATAGTGACTGTTGTATGTTACAGTGTTCTATATTGACTGTTTTTAAGTAGGGTGCTCTATAGTGACTGTTATTGGGTACGGTGCTCTATAATGACCTTCGTTGCATAGGAGCTCCATAATGACTGTTTCTGGGTAGGGAGCTCTATAGTGTCTGTTGTTGAGTAGGTGATCTATAGTGACTGTTGTTGGGTAGTGTGCTCTATAGTGACCGCTGTTGGGTAGGGTGCTTTATAGTGACTGTTTTAGAATGGAGTGCTCTATAGTGACTCTTGCTGTGTAGGGCGCTCTATAGTGACTCTTTTTGGGTAGAGTGCTCCATAGTGACTATTTTTGGGTAGGGTGCTCTATTCTGACTGTTGTTGGGTAGTCTGCTCTATGGAGACTGTTGTTTTGTAGGGTGCTTTATAGTTACTGTTGTTTGTAGGGGACTCTGTATGCCTGTTGCTGGGTAGGCTCCTATATAGCAAGTGTTGTTGTGTAGGGTGCTCTATACCTACTGCTGTTGGGTAGTGTGCTCTATACTCACTGCTGTTGGATAGGGTGCTTGATACTGATTGTTGTTGGGTAGGATGCTTTATAGTGACTGTTTTTCTGTAGGGTGCTCTATAGTGTTTTTTATTGGGTAAGGTGCTCTTTAGTGCCTGTTGTCAAGTAGGTGCTCTATATATAGTGACTTTTGTTGGGTGGAGTGCTCTAAAGTGACTGTGGTTGAGAAGGATGATCTATAGTAACTGTTGTGTACGGTGTTCCATACTGTCCTTTGTTGAGAAGTTGCTGTGTAGTGTTTGTTGTTGAATAAGTGTTCTATACTTACTGATGTTGGGTGAAGTGCTCTATAGTGAATGGTATGCAGTAGGGTGCTCTATAGTGACTGTTGTTGGGTAAGGAGCTTTATAGTGACTGATGTTGGATAGGTGCTCTATAGTGACTGTTTTTAGTTAGAATGCTTTATAGTGTCTGTTGTTGGGTATGGTGCACTATAGTGACTGTTGCTGGGCAGAGTTTCCTCTAGTGAGTGTTGTAAAATAAAGGCTCTATAATGACTGTTGTTGGGTAGTCCTTCTGCAGTGACTGTTGTTAAGTAGGGTACTATAAAATACCTACCCAAAAACAGACACAATAGAGCACCCTACCCCACAACAGTCACTATAAAGCACCTATTCAATAACCGTCACTATAGAGCACTCTGCACAACAGTCACTAAAGAGCAGTTCACACAACAACAGTCACTTATACATCACTGCACCCAACAACAGTCAGCATAAAACACCCTACCCAAAAATAGGCACCTACCCTACAATAGTCACTATAGAACACCCTACCCAACAACAGTCACTATAGAGCACCTGACCAAAAAAGTCACTGTAGAGCACCCTACACCGCAACCCTAACTATACAGCACCCTACTCAGCAACAGTCACTATAAAGCAACTTACCCAACAACAGTCACTAAAAAGCACTCCAGCCAACAACAGTCCCTATAGAGCACACTACCCAGAAACTGTCAGTATAGAGCACCCTACCCAACAAGAGGCAATATGAAGCACCTACCCAACAACAGTCACTATGGAGCACTACACCCAACAACAGTCACTATAGAGTACATACCCAACAACAGTCACTATAAAACACCCTACCCAGCAAGTGTCACTATAGAACACTCCACAGAAAAACAGTCACTGTAGAGTATTCTACCCAGGAACAGTCACTATAGAGCACTGTACCCAACAACAGTCATTATAGAGCAACCTACCAACAACAATCACTATAGAACACCTTACCAACAATATTAACTATAAAGCACCATACCCAATAACAGTCACTATAGGGCACCTATCCAACAACAGTCACTAGATAGCACAACACAACAACAGTCACTATAATGCACTGTACGCAACAAAAGTTAGTATATAGCACCTATCCAACAATGGTCAGTATAAAAAATTCGACCAAACAACAGTCACTATAGAACACTCTATCTAACAAGTCACTATAAAGCCCTCTACACAGCAGTCAGTATAGGACACTCCACCCAACAACAGTCACCATAGAGCACCCTATTCAGCAACAGTCTGTATAGAGCACCCACCCAACAACAGTCACTATTAAGAGCACTCCAAAAAACCAGTCACTTTAGAGAATCTACCCAAAATAGTTACTACTGACAAAAGTCACTCTACCCAACAACAGTCACTATAGAGCACCATACCTAACAAGAGTAACTACAGAGCACCGTATTCAACAAGAATAAGTATGGAACCCATACCCAACAACAGTCAGTATAGAGAACTTACCCAACAATAGTCAGTATACAGTATACTACCAAACAACTGTCAGTATGGAGCACTCTACCCAATAAGTCACTATAGAGTCCTGTACATAACAGTCAGTATAGAGCACTCCACACAAAAAGCCTCACCTATAAAAAACTCTAGCCAGCAACAGTCAATATAGGGCACCAAACCGAATAACAGTAACTATAGAGCACCTACTCAACAACAGTCACCATAGAGCACCCCACCAAGCAACAGTCTCTATAGAGCATCCCACCCGGCAACAGTCACTATAAAGCACCTTACCTAGCAAGAGTTATAATAAATTGCACTACCCAGAAAGTCACTATATAGCACCCTACCCAGCAACAGTAAGTATAAAGCACCCTATGCAGCAACAGTCACTATGGAGCACTCTACCCAACAACAGACATGATAGAGCACTCCACCCAAAGAAATTCACTACAGCTCACGGTAGCCAGAAGCAGTTAATATAGAGCACCCAAACCAACAACAGTCAATATAGAACACCTACCCAACAACAGTGAATATAAACCAGCTACCCAACAACAGTCACTATAGGTCACCTACCCAACAACAGTCAAAGTAGTATCTAACAAAAGTCACTATAGAGCACTCTGCCCAACAATCAATATAGAACAGCATACCCATGCACTCTACACACTCCACACACAATCTACAGTTTACATACATCAGACATACACCATTTACCAAACTCACACATACTCCAGAGTACACACACCTCACAGCGACACAAAACACGCACCACACCAACTCCACTAACACACACCACAATGCACACACATCACACAGACAAACATCAATCACGTGACACTATCGACAATGCAGACACCTCACATTGTCATACACCAGTCACCACACACTCACGACACTCAGTGCACACTTTTCACACAAATACCATAAAGCACACGAATTCAACAGTGCACACACCTTACACACACACTGTACAACACACACACACTACACATGGCACACACCTCACACAGACACACATCAGAAACTATGCACAGACTCCACAATGCACACAACTCACACTGACACACAGGACTCAACATACACACACTCCTCAGTGCACACACCTCAGACACACTACTCATGACACACACATTTTACAGTGAGACACCTCACACAGATACAAGACTGATGACACACACTTCACAGTAAACACACCACACAACACTCACCACACACACATTTCGCAGTGCAGACATCTCACACAAGCACATGACTCACCAGAAACACACAGTGTATAGTGCACATACCTTACAAAGGCACACGTGAGAGACCACATTTTTCACAGTGCACACACGTAACACAAAGACACATCATGCACTCCACATACTGCACACACCATCCATATTGCACATACCTCAAACATACACCAGTCACCACACTCACACTCTCTCCAGAGTACACACATTTCACAGAGTCACACCAGAAGAACCACACAAACTTTACAAACACACACGAAAATGCACACACATCACCCAGACAAACAGTAATCACCTGACACCTTATCCACAATGCAGACACCTCACACTGTCACACACCAGTCAACAAATATGCTCAACACACTCAGTGCACACAGTTTTCACAGGCTCACCCACTCAGCACACAAAATCAACATTTCACACATTTCAAAGAAACACACACAGTAGAACAAACACACACTACACACAGCATACACCTCACACAGGCACACACCACTCACCTAAGACACACTCCACAGTGCACACAATTCACATAGACACATAGCAGTAACCACACACACTCAATAGGGCACACATTTTACACTAACCCCACTCACGAGTCACACTTTACATTGAAGAAACGTTATACAGACACATTACTGACCTCACACACTACACAGTAAACACATTTCAGACAGACACAGACCACTAACCACACACACATTATGCAGTGCAGACACCTCACAAAGGAACACCACTTACCACAAACACACAATGCACAGTGAACACACCTGAAAAGAAAAACACAACTGGCCACATACACACAATCACTAGTGCACACACCTTATACACAAACACACTTAACACAAAAACACTCCACACTGCACACACGTCACAGGGACACACCTCAATCAGCACACACGCTCCATCATGCACACACCTTATGCAGACACACACACCACTCATCACACACACTACAAAGTGCAAAAACCTCACAGACACAAGTCACTCACCACACACACTCTTAACAGTTCACACATCTCACACACACATCATTCACCCCACACAGACTCCATAGTGCACACACCTCAGAGAAACACACACAACTCTTCAGACACTCATACTACACAGTGCACACACCTTATGCAGACATACACCAATTACCACGCACACACTCTCCATGGTGCACACACCTCACACAGACACACACCACGCAAAACACACACTTAGTGCACACACCCAGCACAGACACACACAACTTAACTCACACACTGCACACTCAAACTCCACTCTGCATACATCACAGACACCCACACCTCATAACACACATACTAAACAGTGAACACCCGTCACACAGGCACAAACCATTCGCTGCACACAGACCACCTAGTGCAGAACCCTCACACCGACATACACTTGTCAACACACACACTTTCCACACATACTCCACAGTGCACACACCTTAAACAGACACACACAATTCACACATTAAAGAGTGAACACAACACAAAAAAACACGCCAATCACCAAACTCGAATCACTCCATTGTGCACACGTTTTAAAGACACACACTACTAACATCACACAGACTTTCAGTGAAAACACCTTTCACGGACACAAGAGTGACCACACACACAACAGAGCAAACACACCACAGAAAAACACAAAACTCGCAACACACACATATTCCACAAGGAACACACCCCACACAGAACACCACACTCAGTGACCTGCACTCCACAATTTGCAGAACTCACATAAACACATGAAAGTCACCACACACACTCCATAGTGCACACGCCTCAGACACACACCACTAATGACACACACAATTCACGTTGAAGGAACCTCATACAGACAAACGAATGACCACACACATTACACAGTAAATACATTTAACAGAGACACACAACACTCACCACAAACACATTCCACAGTGCACACATCATACACAAACACACAGCACTCACAACACACATATTACACCATGTGCACAGCTTACACAGACAGGCAATACTCATGACACACTCCACAGTAAAGACACCTAACACAGAAATACCACTCACCTCACACCCTACACAGTGCACTCACCTCACACGGACCCACAACACGCAACAGACACACTCCAGAGTCCAGACACCTACCACAGACACACACCACTTACCACACACACTGCACAATTACACTCCACTGTGCATACATTACACACAGACACACACCACTCATCACATGTATACTACACAGTGCACACACTTCACACAGGCACACACCACTTACCACATGCACACTCCACAGTGCAGACACCTTATGCAGACAGACAACACTCAACACACACATCCTGCATAGAGCACGCAGCTCACACACACACCACTCATGACACACACACTTCATATTGAAGAAAACACATATTAACACACGACTGACCTCACACACTACAATGTAAATACATTTTACACAGACACACAAAAGTCACCACACACACATTCCACAGTGCAGACCCCTCACACAGGCACACCAGTCACCACAAGCACACATTGCACAGTAACCACTTTTCACAAAAACATACACCACTGACCACACACACTCCACAGTGCACACAATTTACAAAGGCACACACCACTGACCACACACACACTCCACAGTGCACACACCTCACACAGACCAACATCACTCACAAATAACACAATCCACACTTCAGACACCAAAAACAGACATTTGGCTTACCACACAAACTAACGCACACACTCACCTCACAGTGCCACACACCACTCACTGCACAGATAATCCAAAATGCAGACACTCCACACAGACACACACCACTCACCACACACACTCTACAAACACTTTACTGTGCATCCACCTCCCACAGACATAAACCACTTAATACACACACTTAACACACACACTCCACATTGCAGAAAACTTACACAGACACGACACAACACACACACTCCACAATGCACACACTTTACACAGACACACACCACTCAACACACACATTCTCCACAGTGCATATATTTTACACAGAGACACAGCATGCACTCTACACACTCCACACACAATCTACAGTTTACATACCTCAGACATACACCATTCATCAAACTCACACATACTCCAGAGTACACACTCCTCACAGAGACACAAAGCACAGCTCACACAAACTTCAACAACACACACCACAATGCACATACATCACACAGGCAAACACCAATCACGTGACACTATCGTCAATGCAGACACCTTACATTGTCACACACCAGTCATCACACACACACCACAGACACTCAGTGCAGACTTTTTACGCAGACAAACACCATAAACCACACGAACACAACAGTGCACACACCTCACGCAAACACACACTGTTTCACACACACACTACACCTGGAACACATCACAAAAACACACATCAGAAACTATGCACAGACTCCACAATGTACACAACTCAAACAGACACAGTACTCATGACACACACACTTTACAGTGAGACACCTCACACAGATACAAGATTGATGACATACACTTCACAATAAACACACTTCACACAGGCACACACCACTCACCACACACACATTACGCAGTTCAGACATCTCACACAGGCACCCGACTCACCAGAAACACACAGTGTATAGTGCACATACCTTACAAAGACACACGCCCGAGACCACACATTCTTCACAGTGCACACACGTTACACAAAGACACATCATGTTCTCCACACACTGCACACACAATCCATATTGCACATACCTCAGACATACAACACTCACTACACTAACACACTCTCCAGAGTACACATATTTCACAGAGTCACACAGGAAGCACCACACAAACTTTACAATCACACACGACAATGCACACATATCACACAGACAAACAGCAATCACCTGACACCTTATCACAATGCAGACACCTCACACTGTCACACAGCAGTCAACAAATATGCTCAACACACTCAGTGCACACAGTTTACACAGGCACACACACTCAGCACACAAAATCCACATTGCACACATTTCACAGAATCACACACTGTTGAACACACACACTACACAGTGCACACACCTCACAAAGGCACACACTCCTCACCTAAGACACACTCCACAGTGCACACAACTCACATAGACACATAGCAGTAACCACACACACTCAATAGTGCACACATCTCACACAAACACCACTCACAAGACACACACTTTACATTGAAGATACGTTATACAGACACATTACTGACCCCACACACTACACAGTAAACACGTTTCAGACAGACACAGAACACTAACCACACACATATTATGCAGTGCAGACACCTCACACCGGGACACCACTTACCACAAACACACACTCACTAGTGCACACACCTTATACACAAACACCACTCAACACAAAATCACTCCACACTGCACACACGTCACAGGGACACACACCAATCAGCACACACACTCCACCGTGCACACAGCTCATTCAGACACACGCCACTCATCACACACACTGCAAAGTGCAAAAATTTTACACAGACACAAGTCACTCACCACGCACACTCTTAACAGTTCACACACCTCACACACATTATTCACCCCACACAGACTCCATAGTGCACACACCTCAGAGAAACACACACAACTCTTCAGACACTCATACTACACAGTGCACACACCTTATGCAGACATACACCAATTATCACACTCACAATCTGCACGGTACACACACCTCACACAGACACACACCACTCATGACACACACACTTCACATTAAAGAAAACTCATACTAACACACGACTGACCACACACATTACAATGTAAATACATTTCACACAGACACACAAAAGTCACCACACACACATTCCACAGTGCTGGACACCACACACAGGCACACCACTCACTGCAAACACACATTGCACAGTAAACACTTTTCATAAAAGCACACACCACTGACCACACACACTTTGCATTCCACACAATTTACTAAGACCCACACCACTGATCACACACACACTCCACAGTGCACACACGTCACACAGACAAAACACTCAAAAAAACACAATTCACACTTCAGACACCAAACACAGACATTTGGCTTATGACACACACTACCCCATGCACTCACCTCACACTGACACACACCACCCACTTCACAGATAATCCAAAGTGCAGACACTCCACACAGACACACACCACTCACCACACACACTACAGACACTCTACTGTGCATCCATCTCACACAGAAATACACCACTTAATACACACACTTCACACACACACTTCACATAGCACAAACCTTACACAGACACAAGACACAACACACACACTCTACAATGCACACACTTCACACAGACACACACCACTCAACACACAAATTCTCCACAGTGCACACATTCTACACAGAGACACACCATGCACCCTACACACTCCACACACAATCTACAGGTTACATACCTCAGACATACACCATTCACCAAACTCACACATAGTCCTGAGTACACACACCTCACAGAGACACAAAGCACGCACCACACAAACTCCACCAACACACACCACAATGCAAACCCATCACACAGACAAACACCAATCACGTGACACTATCGTCAATGCTGGTGTGTGCACTATTGAATGTGTGTGGTTACTTCTATGTGTCTATGTGAGTTGTGTGCACTGTGGAGTGTGTCTTAGGTGAGTGGTGTGTCCCTTTGTGAGGTGTGTGCACTGTGTAGTATGTGTGTGTTCTACAGTGTGTGTTTCTGTGAAATGTGTGCAATGTGGATTTTGTGTGCCGAGTGGGTGTGCCTGTTTAAACTCTTTAAACTGTTTAAACTGTGTGCAGAGTATGAGTTTCTTTAATGTAAACTGTGTGAGTCATGAGTGGTGTGTCATGACTGGAGTTTGAGTGTGCAGTGTGTGAGGTAAGTTGTGTGTGTCTGTGCTGGGTGTGTGCACTATGAAGTGTGTATATTGCATGGTGTGTGTCTGTGTGAGGTGTGTGCACTGTGGAGAGTGTGTGCATATTAAGTGTTGTATGTCTGCATAAGGTGTGTGCACTGTGTAGTATGAGTGTATGAACAGTTGTGTGTTTCTGTGAAGTGTGTGCACTATGGAGTTTGTGTGAGGTGAATGATGTGTGTGTGAGGTGTGTGCACTGTTAAGACTGTGTGTGGTGAGTGACTTGTGTCTGTGTGAGGTTTTTGCACTTTTCAGTGTGTGTGATGAGTGGTGTGTGTCTGCATGAGGTGTGTGCCCAGTGGAGTCTGTGTGCTGATTGGTGTGTGTCCCTGTGACGTGTGTGCATTGTGGAGTGTTTTTGTGTTGAGTGGTGTTTGTGTATAAGGTGTGTACACTAGTGAGTGTGTGTATGTGCTTAGTTGTGTTTTTCTATTTCAGGTGTGTTCACTGTGCAGTGTGTGTTTGTGGTAAGTGGTGTTCCTGTGTGAGTTTTCTGCACTGCATAATGTGTGTGTGGTTAGTGTACTGTGTCTGTCTTAAATGTGTTTACTGTTTAGTGTTTGGGGTTAGTAATGTGTCTGTATAATGTTTCTTCCATGTAAAGTGTGTGTATAGTGAGTGGTGTTTGTGTGAGTTGTGTGCACTATTGAGTGTGTGTGGTTACTGCTATGTGTCTATGTGAGTCGTGTGCACTGTGGATTGTCTTATGTGAGTGGTGTGTGCCTGTGTGAGGTGTGTGCACTGTGTAGTGTGTGTGCTCTACCGTGTGTGTTTCTGTGAAATGTGTGCAATGTAGATTTTGTGTGCTGAGTGGGTGTGCTGTGTAAACTGTGTGCACTGAGTGTGTTGAGCATATTTGTTTACTGCTGTGTGACAGTGTGAGGTGTCTGCATTGTGGATAAGGCGTCACGTGATTGCTGTTTTTCTGTGTGATGTGTATGCATTGTCGTGTGTGTTTGTAATGTTTGTGTGGTGCTTCCTGTGTGACTCTGTGAAATGTGTGTACTCTGGAGAGTGTGTGAGTGTGATGAGTGGTGTATGTCTGAGGTATGTGCAATATGGAGTGTGTGCAGTGTGTGGAGTGCCTGATGTCTCATTGTGTAACGTGTGTGCACTGTGAAGAATGTGTGTGGTCTCTGGCATGTGCCTTTGTAAGGTAAGTGCACTATACAGTGTGTGTTTCTGGTGAGGCGTGTGCCTGTTTGAGATGTTTGCACCGCAAAATGTGTGTGTGGTGAGTGTTGTGTCTGTGTGAAGTGTGTTTACTGTGAAGTGTGTGTCATCAGTCTTGTATCTTTGTGAAGTGTCTCACAGTAAAGTGTGTGTGTCAAGAGTAGTGTGTTTGAGGTGTGTGCACTGAGGAGTGTGTGTGTATTTTGAGTTTTGTGTGTCTGTGTGAGGTGTGTGCCATGTGTAGTGTGTGTGTTGTACAGTGTGTGTGTTTGTATGTGGTGTGTGCACTGTTGAGTTCGTGTGCTTTATGGTGTTTGTCTGTGTGAAAAGTGTCCACTGAGTGTCTGTGGTTTGTGTATGGTGACTGGTGTGTGACAATGTGATGTGTCTGCATTGATGATAGTGTCACGTGATTGGTGTTTGTCTGTGTGATGTGTGTGCATTGTGGTGTGTGTTGGTGGAGTTTGTGTGGTGCGTGCTTTGTGTCCCTGTGAGGTTTGTGTACTCTGGAGTATGTGTGAGTTTGATGAATGATGTATGTCTGAGGTATGTAAACTGTAGATTGTGTGTGGAGTGTGTAGAGTGCATGGTGTGTCTCTGTGTAAAATGTGTGCACTGTGGGGAATGTGTGTGTTGAGTGGTGTGTGTCTGTGTAAAGTGTGTGCCTTGTGGAGTGTGTGTGTGTTGTGTCTTGTGTCTTTGTAAGGTTTGTGCTATGTGGAGTATATGTTAAGTTTGTGTGTTAAGTGTTGTATGTCTGTGTGAGGTGGATGCACAAAACAGTGTGTTTAGAGTGTGGTGAGTGGTGTGTGTCTGTGTGGGCTGTCTGCACTTTGGATTATCTGAGCAGTGGGTGGTGTGTGTCAGTGTAAGGTGAGTTCGTGGGGGAGTGTGGTAAGCCAAATGTCTGTGTTTGGTGTCTGAAGTGTGGATTGTGTTTTTTGTGAGTGGTGTTGGACTGTGTGAGGTGTGGGCACTGTGAACTGTGTGTGATCAGTGGTGTGTGTCTTTCTAAATTGCACTGTGGAGTGTGTGTTCAGTGGTGTGTGTTTTTGTGAAAAGTGTTTACTGTGCAATGTGTGTTTGTGGTGAGTGGTGTTCCTGTGTGAGATGTCTGCACTGTGGAATGTGTGTGTGGTGACTGTTATGTGTCTGTGTGAAATGTATTTACATTGTAGTGTGTGTAGTCAGTCGTGTGTTAGTTTGAGTTTTCTTCAATGTGAAGTTTGTGTGTCATGAGTGGTGTGTGTGTGAGCTGTGTGCTCTATGCAGTATGTGTGTGTTGAGTGTTGTCTGTCTGCATAAGGTGTATGCACTGTTGAGTGTGCATGTGGTAAGTGGTGTGTGCCTGTGTGTTGTGTGTGCACTGTGTAGTATACATGTGATGAGTGGTGTGTGTCTGTGTGTGATGTATGCACAGTGGAGTGTGAGTGTGCAGTGTGTGTGGTAAATGGTGTGTGTCTGTGCTAGGTGTCTGGACCCGAGTGTTTCTGTTGCATGGTGTGCGTCCGTCTGAGGTGAGTGCACTGCATATGGTGTGAAGTGAGTGGTTTTTCTGTTAGGTCTCTTCACTGTGGAAGGTGTCATGAGTATTGACTGTCTGTGTAAGGTGTGCCCACTGTGTAATATGTGTGTGGTGAGTGCTGTGTGTTTGTGTGAGGTGTGTTCACTGTGGAATGTGTTTGTGGTGTTATGTGTCTCTGTGAAATATATTTACTGTGTAATGTGTGTGGTCATTCATTTGTCTCTATGAGGTTTCTTCAACGTGGAGTGTGTGTCATGAGTGGTGTGGGTCTGAGGCGTGTGCACGATGGAGTGTGTGTGGTGACTTCTGTGTGTCTGTGTGAGTTCTGTGAATTGTGGAGTGCATGTCTGGTGAGTGTGGTGTGCCTGTGTGAGCTGTGTTCCTTGTGGAATGTGTGTGTGTTTCAAGTTTTGTGTCCCTCTGTGGTGTGTTTGCTGTGTAGTGTGTGTGGTCAGTCTTGTGTCCGTGGGAGGTGTCTTCACTGAAAAGTGTGTGTGGTGTTAGTAGTGTGTGTCTGCGAAACGTGTGCACGGTGGAGTAATACGTGTGTGGTGAGTGGCATGTCTGTTTGAGTTGTGTGCACCCTTTAATGTGTGAATTGTGTGTGTCTGTTTAAGGTGTGTGCACTGTGGAGTACGTGTGTCGAGTGTGTGTGTTGACAGGTGTCTGTCTGTGTGAAAAGTCTGCACTATGGGGTGTGTGTGCAGTGAGTGGTTTGTGCCTGTGTGAAAGCTGTTCACCGTTTAGTATGTGTGAGATGAGTTGTGTGTGTCTGTGTGTGATGTATGCAGAGTGGATATTGAGTGTGCAGTGTGTGAGTTCAGTTGTGTGTGTCTGTGCTGAGTGTGTGCACTATAAAGTGTGTGTTTTGCATGGTGTGTGCGTGAGGTGTGTGCACTGTGGAGAGTGTGTGCGTGATAAGCGGTGTATCTCTGCATAAGGTGGGTGCACTGTGTAGTATGAGTGTATGAAGAGTTTTGTGTGTTTCTCTGATGTGTGGGAACTATGGAGTCTGTGTGGGGTGAATGATGTGTGTGTGAGGTGTGTGCACTGTTAAGAGTGTGTGTGTGGTGAGTGACTTGTGTCTGTGTGAGGTTTTTGCACTTTGCAGGGTGTGTGATGAGTGGTGTGTGTCTGCATGGGGTGTGTGCACGGTGGAGTGTGTGTGCTGATTGGTGTGTGTCCCTGTGACGTGTGTGCAGTGTGGAGTGTTTTTGTGTTGAGTGGTGTTTGTGTATAAGGTGTGTGCACTAGTGAGTGTGTGTATGTGGTCAGTTGTGTTTTTCTTTCTCAGGTGTGTTCACTGTGCAATGTGTATTTCTGGTAAGTGGTGTTCCTGTGTTAGGTGTCTGCACTGCATAATGTGTGTGTGGTTAGTGTTCTGTGTCTGTCTGAAATGTGTTTACTGTGTAGTGTGTTGGATAAGTAATGTGTCTGTATAACGTTTCGTCAATGTAAAGTGTGTGTCCCGTGAGTGGTGTTTGTGTGAGGTATGTGCACTACTGAGTTTGTGTGGTTACTGCTATGTGTTTTTGTGAGTTGTGTGCACTGTGGAGTGTGTCTTAGGTGAGTGGTGTGTGCCTGTGTGAGGTGTGTGCACTCTGTAGTGTGTGTGTGTTCTACAGTGTGTGTCTCTGTGAAACCTGTGCAATGTTGATGTTGTGTACTGAGTGGGTGTGCCTGTGTAAACTGTGTGCACTGAGCGTGTTAAGCATATTTGTTGACAGGTGTGTGACAGTGTGAGGTGTCTGCATTGTGGATAAGATGTCAGGTGACTGCTGTTTGTCTGTGTGATATGTGTGCATTGTCGTGTGTGTTTGTAAAGTTTGTGTGGTGCTTCCTGTGTGACTCTGTGAAATGTGTGTACTCTGGAAAGTGTGTGAGTTTAGTGAGTGGTGTATGTCTGAGGCATGTGCAATATGGATTGTGTGTGCAGTGTGTGGAGTGCATGATGTGTCTTTGTGTAACGTGTGTGCACTGTGAAGAATGTTTGAGGACATTGGCGTGTGCCTTAGTAAGGTATGTGCACTATACAGTGTGTGTTTTGGTGAATAGTGTGTCTGTGTGAGATGTCTGCACTGCGAAATGTGTGTGTGGTGAGTGTTGTGTCTGTGTAAAGTGTGATTACTGTGTAGTGTGTGTCAGTAGTCTTGTATCTGTTTTAGGTGTTTCACTGTTAAGTGTGTGTCATGAGTAGTGTGTCTCTTTGAGGTGTGTGCACTGAGGAGTGTGTGTGTATGTTGAGTTCTGTGTGTCTGTGTGAGGTGTGTGCATTGTGGAGTCTGTGCATAGTTACTTATGGGTTTCTGTGTGAGGTGTGTGCCATGTGGAGTGTGTGTGATGAGTGGTGTTTGACTGTGCGGAGTGTCTTCACTTTGGATTGTGTTTGTAGTGTTTGGTGGGTTTCTGTGTGTGCTGAGGGTGCTGTGCAGTGTGTGGTAAGAGGTATGCCTGTGTTTGGTGTCTGCAAGGTGGATTGCATGTGTAGTGAGTGTTGTGTGTCTCTGTTAGGTTCGTTAACTGTATAGTGTGTGCAGTCAGTAGTGTTTCTGTATGAGGTCTCTTCATTGTGGAATGTGTGTGCCATGAGTGGTTTGTGTCTGTCTGAAATGTGTGCACTCTGGACTGTTATGTGTGTGGTGAGTGGTGTGTCTGTGAGAGTTGTGTGCAATTTTAATATGTGTGTTGAGTGTCTGTTTTAGGTGTGTGCACTGTGTAGTGTGTGTGTTCTACAGTGTGTGTTTGTGTGAGGTGTGTGCACCATAGAGTGTGTGTGCTGAGTGGTGTGTGTCTGCAAGAAATATGTGCATGGAGTGTGTGTTGTGTGTTTGTGCTTACTGGGGTGTGACAGTGTGAAGTGTCTGCATTGTGGATAAGGTGTTGGGTAAATGGTGTTTGTCTGTGTGATGTGTGTGCATTGTGGTGTGTGTCTGTGGAGTTTGTGTGGTGCGTGCTATGTGTCTTTGTGAAAAGTGAGTACTCTGGAGTGTGTGTGAGTGTGGTGAGTGGTGTATGTCTGAGGTATGTGTACTGTGAATTGGGTGTGGAGTGTGTAATGTGCATGGTGTGTTTCTGTGTAAGGTGTGTACACTGTGGAGGGTGTGTTTGTAATGACTTGTGTGTATCTGTGAGGTGTGTGCACTTTGGAGTGAATGTGTGATGAGTGGTGTTTGTCCGTATAGGTTTTGTGCACTGTGGAGAGTGTATGTGTTGATTTTGTGTCTGTGTGAGGTTTGTGCTATGTGGAGTGTGTGCGTGAAGTGTGTGTATTAAGTGTTGTGTGTCTGTGTGAAGTGTACCCAAAATGAAGTGTGTGTGGAGTGTGTGTGGTGAGTAGGGCATGATTGTGTGGAGTGTTGCACTTTGGATTGTGTGTGCAGTGGGTGGTGTGTTTCTGTGTGAGGTGAGTGCATTATGTACTGTGTGGTAAGTGGTATATTTATGCTTGGTGTCTGCACTGTGGATTGTGTGTTTGGTGAGTGTTTTGTGTTTGTGTGAGTAGTGTGCACTGTGTAGTGTGTGTATGATGAGTGGTGTGTGTTTGTATGAGGTCTGTGCACTGTGCTGTTTGCTTGTGTTTGTTTTGTGAGTGGTTTGTGTTTGTGTTAGGTGTGTGTACTGTGGAGTGTGTTTGATAAATGGTGTGTGTCTTTTTGAGCTGTGTTTACTGGGCAGTGTGTGTTGTGCCTGTGTGAAATGTCTGCACTGTAAAATGTGTGTGTGGTGTGTGCTTGTGTGTCTGTTGTTGGGTAAAGTGCTCTATAGTGACTGTTCTTGGTTACGGGGCTGTAGCCTGACTGTTGTTGGGTAGGCTGCTCTATATTGACTGTTGTTGGGTATGTGCCCTATAATGACTGTTGTTGGCTAGGCGATCTATAGTGACTGTTGTTGTGTAGGTGCTTTTTAGTGAGTATTGTTGGGTCGTATGATCTATAGTGACTGTTCTTGGGCAAGGTGCTCTAATAGTGACTTTTATTGGGTAGAGTGCTCTATAGGGACTTTTGTTGAGTAGAGGGCTCTACAGTGACTCTTTTGGGGTAGGTCCTCCATAGTGACTGTTTTTGGATAGGGTGCTCTATAGTCACTGTTTTTTGGTAGGGTGCTTTAAAGTTACTGTTGTTGGGTAGGATGCCCTATAGTGATTGTTGTTGGATAGGTGCTCTATAATGACTGTTGCTGTGTAGTGTGCTTTATAATGGCTGTTGTGGGTGGGGTGCACTATAGTGATTGTTGCTCAGTAAAGTGCTATATAGTGACTGATATTGGGTATGTGCTCTATAGTGACTGTTGATGAGTAGGGTGCTCTATAGTGGCTGCTGTAGTGTAGGTGTTCTATAGTGACTATTGTTGGGTGGGGTGCTCTACAATGACTGTTGTTTGGTACAGTGCTGTATAGGTGACTGTTGTGAGGTGGAGACTTAAGAGTGGCTGTTGTTGTCTTGAGTGCTCTATAGTGACTGTTGTTGGGTAGAGTGATCTATAGTGACTGCTGTCGGGTACAGTGCATTATAGGTGACTGTTGTTGAGTTTGGTGCTTTATAGTGACAGTTCCTGAGTACAGTTCTCTATAATGACTGTTGTTGGGTACAGTACTCTAAAATAACACTTGCTAGGTAGAGTACTCTATACTGACCCTTGTTCGTAGAATGCTCTATAGTGACTGCTGCTGGGTAGCGTGCTCCATGCTGACAGTTGTTTGGTGGGGTTCTCTACTGTGACTCATGCTTAATAGAGTGCTCTGTAATGACTGTTGCTGGGTGGGGCCCTCCACAGTGATTGTTGTTGGGTAGGAGCTCTATGTTGTCTGTTGATGTGTAGTGTGCAATACAGTGAAAGTTTTTGGGTAGGTTTTATATAGTGACTGTTTTTGGTGGGTGCTCTTAACTGACAGTTGTTGTGTAGGTGCCCTGTAGTGACTGTTGCTGGGTACAGTGCTCTATACACTGTTGTTGATTAGAGTGCTCTATAGTGACTGTTGCTGCATAAGGTGCTCTTTAGTGACTACTGTTGGCTAGCTGCTCTATAGTGACTGTTAGGTAGGTGCTCTTTAGGGACTCTTGATGTGCAGGACATTCTATGGTGACTGTTGTTGGGTAAAGTGCTCTATAGTGACTGTTGCTGGGTAGGGTGATCTATAATGACTGTTGTGTGTAGGGCTTTATACTGACTGGTGCTGGTTAGAGTGCTTTATACTGACTGTTGTTGGGTAGAGTGCTCTAGATAGTGACTGTTCGGTAAACTGCTCTGTAGTGACTCTTGTTGAATAGAGTGTTCTATAGTGACTGTTGTTGGGTATAGTGCTCCATAGTGACATTTCTTGGGTAGGGTGCTCTATTGTGACTGTGGTTGGGTAGAGTGCTCTATAGTTACATTTTTTTGTAGAATGCTCTGTACTGACTGTTTTGGGGAGGTGCTCTATAGTAACTGTTTTTGTTTAAGGTGCTCTACACTGAGTGCTGTTCAGTGGAGTGCTTGATAATGACTGTTGCTGGGTAGACTGATGTATAGGTGATTGTTGTTGGGTGGAGTTTTTCATAGTGACTATTATGCAGAATGCTCTATAGTGACTGTTGTGGGGTAAATTTCTTAGAGTGACTGTTTATGGGTAGGGTGCTAAATAGTGACATGTCTTGGGTAGGTGCTGTATAGTGACTGTTGTTGGGTAGCATTTTCTATATTGAATGTTGTTGCTAGGGTGCTCTATAGTGACTGTTTTGGGGTAAAGTGCTCTATAGTGATTGTTGTTTGTAGAGTGCTATATAGTGACTGATTTTCCTAGAGGGCTCTATAGTGACTGTTGTTGGGTAGGTGCTCCACAGTGACTGTTGTTGGGTAGCGTGCTGTGTAGTGACTGATGTTGGGTGGAGTGACCTATAATAAATGTTGCTTGGTAGGGTGCTCTATAATGACTTTTCTTGGGTAGGTACTCTATAGTGACTGTTATTTGGTAGAGTGCTCCATAATGACTGTTTTTTGGTAGGTTTCTCTATAGTTGTGTATAGTGACTGTTGTTGGGTAGAGTGGTCCATACTTACTGTTATTGGGTAGGATGCTCTATACTGAATTTTTTTTCGGTAGGTCTTCTATAGTGACTATTTTTGGGTAGGTGTTGCATAGTGACAGTTATTGATGGTGTGCTCTAAACTGACAGATGCTTGGTAGGTGCTCTATAGTTACTGTGGCTGAAAAGGGTGCTCTATAGTGACTGTAGTTGTGTGGCGTGCGCTACAGTGACTCTTGCTGGGCAGGGTTCTCTTTGGTGATTGCTGATGGATAGGTGCCCTATGGTGACTGTTGTTCGGTGGGGTGTTCAAGGGTGACTATTGTTGGGTAGGTGCTCTTCAGTGACTCTTGATATGTAAGATAATTTATAGTGACTGCTCTTGGGTAGAGTGCTGTAAAGTGGCTGTGGCTGGTTAAGGTGCTCTATGAATAATGTTTTTGGGTGGCGTGTTTTATACTGACTTTTTTCACACAGAGTGCTCTTAAGTGACTGTCATAAAATAGGCACTCTATAGTGACTGTTGTTGGGTGGGGTGCTTTATAGTGACTGTTTTTGGTTACATGCTCTACAGTGACTGTTTTTCAGCAGAATGCTCTATATAGTCAGTTGTTGGGTATGTTGCACTATAGTAACTGTTGTTCAGTGGAGTTCTCTATAATGGCTGTCGTTGGGTGGAGTGCTCTATAGTGACTGTTGTTGGGTAGGGTGCTCTATAAAAACTGCTGTTGGGTAGAGTGCTCTATAGTGACTCTTTCTTTGTAGAGGGCTCTACAGTGAATGTTGTTGGGTAGATGCTCTAAAGTGACTGATTTTGGGTTGAGTGCTCTATAGTGACTGTTGTTGGGAAGAGTGCTCTATTGTGACTGTTCTTGGGTAGGGTGCTTTATAGTGACTGTTGTTGGGTAGAGTGCTCCATAGTGACTGATTTTTTGTAGAGGGCTTTATAGTGACTGTTGTTGGGTAGGATGCTCTATATTGACTGTTGTTGGGTGGGGTGCTCGATAGAGACTCTTGTTGGATAGAGTGCTCTATAGGTGACTGTTGTTTGGTGAAATGATTCACAGTGACTATTGTGCAGAGTGCTCTACAGTGACTGTAGTTGGGTAGGTTCTTTAGAGTCAGTGTTTTTCAGTAGGGTGCTCCATAGTAACTGTTTGTGGATATGTGCCCTATAGTGACTGTTTATTTGTAGGATTCTCTATAGTGACTGCTTATGGTAAAGGGCTCTATAGTGACTGTTGTTGGGAAGGGTGCACTATTGTGACTGTTGCTGTTTAGGGTGCTCTATAGTGACTGTTGTTGAGTGGGGTGCTCTATAGTGACTGTTGTGTACAGTGTTCTATAGGGAATGTTGTTGGGTAGAGTGCTCTATGGTGACTGTGGTTTGGGACATTGCTCTATACTGACTGCTTATGGGTACACTGCTCTGTAGTGAGTGTTGTTGGTAAGGTGCTCCATGGTGACTGTTATTGGGTAGGGTGCTTTGTTGGGTAGGTGCTCTATAGTGTCTGTTGTGATGTGGGTGCTCTACAGTGACAGTTGTTGGGTACTGTGCTCTATAGTGACTGTTGTTAGGTATGGTGCTTTATACTGACTGTTCTTGGAGTAGAGTGCTCTACAATTACTGTAGTTGGGTAGATGCTCTACAGTGACTGTTGTTGGGTAGGGTGCTCTAGAAAGTGACTGTTGTTGGGTAGGTTGCTCTATAGTGACTGTTTTTGGGTAGGGTGCTCTATAGTGACTGTTGGGTTGAGGGCTCTACAGTAACTGTTGTTAAGTAGGTGATCTACAGTCACTGTTGTTGTGTGTGCTGATCTATACTGACTGTTGTTGGGTAGAGTGCTTTATACCGACTATTCTTGGGTAGGGTGCTCTATACTGACTATTGTTGGGTAGAGTGTTTAGAGCGATTATTATTGGGTAGAAGGCTCTACAGTGACTGTTGTTGGATAGGTGCTTTAAAGTGACTGTTTTTGTGTAGGGTGTTCTATAATGACTGTTGTTTGGTAGAGTCTTCTATACCGACTATTCTTGGGAAGGGTTCTCTATAGTGACTGTTGTTGGATTGATGCTCTACAGTGACTTTTGTTTAATAGCATGCTGTATAGTGACTGTTGTTGGGTAGGGAGCTTTATAGTAACTGTTGCTGGGTAGGTGTTCTATAGTGACTCTTGTTGAATAGGGTGCTTATAGTGACAGTTGTTGGGTACGGTTCTCTATAGTGACTGTTTTTGGGTAGACTGCTCTATAGTGACTTTTGTTGGGTTAGTGAATTATAGTGATTGTTTTCAGTTAGGTTCATTATAGTGACTGTTTTTGGGTAGGTGCTCTATAATGACTGTTGTGTAAGTGCTTTATGGTGACTGTGGTTGGGTAAGGTGCTGTATAGTGACTGTGGTTGGTACAGTGCTCTATAGTGGCAGTTTTTTTTAGAATGCTCTATGGTCACTGTTGTTGAGTGGAGTATTCCGTAATGACTCTTGCTAGGTAGAGTGCTCTATAGTGACTGTTTTTCTGAAGGTACTCTTTAGTGACTGTTGTTGGGTTGAGTGCTTTATACTGATTTGTTTGGTACAGGGCTCTAGAGAAACTGTTGTTGGGTAGAATTCTCTATAGTGTCTGTTGTTGTATAGATGCTCTATAGTGAGCATTGTTGGGAACGTGTCCTATAGTGACTGTTCCTGATAGGGTACTCTATACTGACTGTTTTTTGGGTAGGTGCTATGTGATTACTGTTGGTGGGGTGCTCTAAACTGATGGTTGTTGTGTAGGTGCTCTATAGTGACTGTTGTTGGTATGGTCCTCTATAGTGACTTCTGTTGCATATGGTGCTCTATAGTGACTGTTGTTGGTTGGTGTTCCATAGTGACTGTTGTTGGGGAGAGTGCTATATAGGTGACTGTTGTTGGGTGTAGTGCTTTATAATAACTGTTGCTGAGTAGGGTTCTCTATAGTGACTGTTTCTGGGTAAAATGCTCTATATTGTTTATTTTTGTGTGGGTTTCTCTATAGTGACTGTGCTGTTTAAAGTGCTCTATAGTGACTGTTGTTGGTTAGAATTCTCTATAGTGACTATTGTTGGGTAGGTGCTCTACAGTGGCTGCTGCTGGGTAGGGTGCTCTATAGTGACTGTTTTTGTGTAGGTGCTGTATGGTGACTGTTTTTGGTGGGGTGCCCTAAACTGACGCTTGCTGCATAGGTGCTCTATAGAGATTGTTGCTGGGTAGGGTGCTCTACACTGACTGTTGTTGGGTGATGTGCTTTATACAAACTGTTACTGGGTAGAGTGCTCTATAGTGACTGTTGTTTCAAAGGAACTCTAGAGTGACTGTTGTTGGGTGAGGTTCTTTATAGTAACTGTTGTTGGGTAGGTGCTCTATAGTGACTCTTGTTCTGTAAAACTCTATATAGAGTCTGTTGTTGGGTATGGTGCACTATAGTGATTGTTGTTGGGTGGAGTTCTCTGTAGTGACTGTTGTTGGGTAGAGGGCTCTACAGTGACTGTTATTGGGTTGGCACTCTGCAGTGACTGTTGTTAAGAATGGTACAATAAAGTACTTTCACAGCACAGACAATATAGAGCACCCAACCCAACAACAGTCACTATAAAGCACCTATTCAACAACAGTCACTATAAAGCACCTATTCAACAACAGTCACTATAGAGCACTCTACACCACAACAGTCACCATAGAGCACTCCTCTTAACAGTCACTTATAGAGCACTGCATCTAACAAGAGTCAGTATAAAGCACACTACCCAGCAACAGTCACTATGGAGCACCTTACCCAAAAACAGTCACTGTAGTGCACACTACACAGCAACAATTACTATAGAGCCCCATACCCAGCAACAGTCACAACAGAGCACTCCAACAAAGAACAGTAACTATAGACCACTCCACCCAGCAACAGTCTCTATAGAGCCTAACAGGCACTATAGAGCACCCTATAGACACTATAGACCACTCCACCCAGCAACAGTCCCTATAGTGCCCAAAAACAGGCACTATAGAGCACCCTACCCAACAACAGGCACTATAGAGCACCTACACAAATAAAATCACTATGGAGTACTCCACCCAACAATAGTCACTATAGAGTACCTACCCGACAGTCATTATACAGAACTCTATCTAGCACTCCACTTAAAAACAGTCACTATACAGCACCCAACCCAGCAAGAGTAACTATAAAGCATCTTACCCAGCAACAGTCACTATAGAGCACCCTACCAGCAACAGTCACTATAGAGCACCATACCCAACAACAGTCACTATAGAGCACATACCCAACAACCATCACTATACAGCACCTACCCAAAAACAGTCACTATAGAGCACCTACTCAACAACAATCACTATAGAGCTCCTAGCCAACAACAGTCCCTATAGAATACTCTACCAGCAACAATCTCTGTAGAACACTGTACTTAACATTATTTACTATAGAGCACACTATTCCACAAAGTCACTATAAAAAACCTATTGAGAAACAAGCACTATAGAATACTCTATAAACAACAATAACTATAGAACACCATACCCAACAACCGTTACTATAGAGCACACTATTCAAAAAGGTCACTATGAACCACCTTCCCAACAACAGTCACTAATGAGCCCTGTACCATAAAACACTCACTATAAAGCACTCTACTTTGAAACAGTCACTATAGAGCACCCTACCCAAAAGGAGTCAGCATAGAGCACTCTAACAAACAGTCACTATAAAGCACCCTACCAAAAACAGTCACTGTAGAACATCTACCCAACAATAGTTACTGTGGAGCCTTATACAAAACAACAGTCTCTATAGAGCATTCTACACAACAGTCACTATAGAGCACTCCACCCAATAGTCACTGTAGAGCACACATTCAACAATAATCACTATAGAGCTCGTACCCAGAAACAGTAATCATAGAGCCCTTTACCCAACAACAGTCACTATAAAGCACTATACCTCAAAAAAGTTACTATCAAGCACCTACCCAACAACAGTCATTATAGAGCACCCTACCCAAAAACAGTCCGTTTAGAGCACCTTCCCAACAACAGTAACAATAGAGCTCTCTACTTGTCAACAGTCACTATAGATAACTCTACCCAAAAATAGTCACTATAGAACACCCTACCCAAAACAGTCACTATATAGCACTCTACACAACAGCAGTCACTATAGAGCATGATACTAAAAAACAGACACTATAGAACACTGCACGCAACAACAGTCACTATAGAGCACCCTACCAAAAAACAGTAACTATACAGCATTCCACCCAACAACAGTAAGTATAGAGCACCACCGAACAACATTTACTATTGATCACATACCCAACAAAACTCACTTGAGAGCCATGTCCCCAACAACAGTCACAATACAGCACTCTTCCCAACAACAGTCACTATAGAGCACTCTACCCAAAAACATTCACTATAGAGCACTCTACCCAACAACAGTCACTATAGAGCACCCAAACCAACAACAGTCACTGTAGAGCACCCTATCCAACAACAGTCACTACACAGCACCACATGCAACAACAATCACTATAGAACACCTACCCAACAAAAGTCACTATGCAGCACCCCACCCAACAACAGTCATTATAGAGTACCTACCCACCAACAGTCTCTATAGAGCCCCCTAGAAAACAGTCACTATATAGCACTTCACCCAACAACAATCACCTATAGAGCACACCATCCAACAAGAGTCACTATGGAGCACCAACCCCACAACTGTCACCTTAGAACATTCTACTCTGCAACAGTCACTATAGAATACCTACCCAACAACAGTAACTATAGAGCTCTCTATCCAGCAACAGTCACTATAAAGCACCCCACCCAACAGAAGTCACTAGAAACCATTCTACCCAGCAACAGTCACTGTAGAGCACACTACACAAAAACAGTCACTATAGAGCACCTGACCCAACAAAAGTCACAATAGAGCACTCTACTTAGCAACACATATTAAAAAGCCCTCTAACCAAGAACAGTCAGTATAGAGAACCCTACCGAAGAGCAGTCACTGTAGAGAACCCTACCCACAAAAGTCACTATACAGCACCCTACACAGCAATAGTCAGTATAGAGCACCTACCTAGCAAGAGTCACTATAAAGTATTCTACCCAGAAACAGTCACTATAGAGCACCTACCCAACATTATTCACTACAGAAAATTCTAAGCAACAACACTAACTATAAAGCAACCTATCCAAAAACAGACACTATATAGCACCTACCCAAAAATAGTCACTACTGAGCCACCCACCCAGCAATAGTCACTATAGTGTACCTACCCAACAAAAGTCACTAAGGGGCAATATAACCAGCAAAAGAATATAGAGCACGACACACAACAACCGACACTATGGAGCAACCTTTCCAGAAATAGTCACTACTGAACACTCTACCCAGCAACAGTCACTAGAAAGCCCTCTAACCAACAACAGTCACTATAGAGCACCCTACCCAACAACAGTTACTATAGAGCACCCTAAACAACAACAGTCACTATAGAGCACTCTAACCAACAACAGTCTCTAAAAAGCACCCTACCCAGCAAAAGTCACTGGAGAGCACCCTACCCAAAAACAGTCAGTATTCAGTACCTACCCATAAACAGTCACTAAAAAGCACCTATCCAACAACAGTCAAAATAGACCACCTACCAAACAAATTATATAGAGCACCCCAACCACAGTCACTGTAGAACACCCTACAAAAGAGCAGTGACTATATAGCACTCTACCCTACAACAGTCACTATAAAGCACCCTACCCAGCAACAGTCATCATAGAGCACCATATGCAACAACAGATACTATAGCACTTCACCCAACAAGAGTCACTGTAGAGCACCCTGCCAAACAACAGTCATTATAGAGCACCTACCCAACAGTCACTAAGAGCACCCTACACAACAACAGTCACTATACAACACCATACCCAACAGCAGTCACTATAGAGCACCCCACACAACAGTCACTATACATAACCATACCCAACAGCAGTCACTATAGAGCACCCTACCTAACAAAAGTAACTATAGAGCACCTACCCAACAACAGTCACCATAGAACCCTCTACCCAACAAGTCACTATAAAGCACTCTAGCCAAAAACAGTCACTACAGAGCACCCTATCCAAGAACAGTCACTATAGAATACTCTACACAACAGCACTAAATATAGAGCAACCGACCCAATTACAGTCACTATAGAGCACAAACCCAACAACAATCACTATAGAGCACCCCACCCAACAATAGTAACTACAGTGTACCTACCCAACTACTTTCACTATAGAGCACTATCACCAGCAACAGACATTATAGTGCACGTCACACAACAACAGTCACTATAGAGCAAATTATTCAGTAACAGTCACTATAGAGCACCCTTCTCAACAACAGTCACTATAGAACACTGTACCCAACAACAGTCACTATGGAGCCCTCTACCCAGCAACAGTCACTATAGAGAACCATACCCAAAAACATTTACTATAGAGCACCCTACACAAAAACAGTCACTATGGAGCGCCTGCACAACAGCAGTCATTAGAGAGCCCTTTACCCAACAACAGTCACTATAGAGAACTCGACCCAACCACAGTCACTATAGAACACCCTACACAAGAGCTGTAGCAATTTACCCAGAAACAGTCACTATTGAGCAAAATACCAATCAACAGTCACTATAGAGCACTTTATTTAACAACAACCAATAGAGAGCACCCTACCCAACTAAAGTCAGTGTAGAGCACCCTACCTATCAGCATTCACTATAGAGCACCCTATGCAACAATCAGTATAGAGCACATACCCAACAAGACTCACTATAAAGAACTTACTCAAGAACTGTCACCATACAGCACCTACGCTAAAACAGTCACTAAAGAGCACTTTACTTAACATCAGTCACTATAGAGAACCTATACAACAATAGTCACTATAAAGCCCTCTACCCAACAATAGTCACTATAGAGCACTGTTCTCAACACCAGTCCCTATAAAACACGCTACCCAAGAACAATCACTATAGAGCACTCTACCCAACAACAGTCACTATAGAGCACTACCCACAACAGTCACTATTGAGCACCCTACCCAGCAACAACCAGTATAGAGCACCTTACACAACAACACTCACTTTAGAGCACCTAACCAACATCAGTCACTATAGAGCACCCCACAGTGACTGTTGTTGGGTAGGTGCTCTATATTAACTGTTGTGTAGAGTGCTGTATAGTGACTGTTGTTGGGTAAGTGATTCATAATGACTATAGTTGGTTAGAGTAGTGTATAGTGACTGTTGCTAGGTAGAATGATCTATAGTGACTGTTGTTGGGTAGGTACCCTATGGTGACTGTTGTAGGGTAGGTGATTTATACTGACTGTCGTTGAGTAGGGTGCTCTCTAGTTACTGCTGTTGGGTGGAGTGCTCTATAGTGACTGCTGTTGGGTAGGTGGACAATGCTCACTGTTGTTGGGTAGGTGCTCTCTGGTGACTGTTATTGGATACGGTGCTTTATAGTGTCTGTCGTTGGGTAGAGTGCTCATAATGACTGTTGTTGGGTAGCTGCCTTAGAGTGACTGTTGTTGGGTTGGTGCTCTATAGTGTTTGTTTTTTGTAGAGTGCTCTATAGTGACTTTTGTTGTATATGGTACTCTATAGGGACTGTTTTTGGTGAGGTACTCTATGGTGACTCTTTTGGTTAGATAATCTATAATGACTGTTGTTGGGTACGTTACTTTATAGTGACTGTTGTTGGGTAGAAAGTTTTATAGTGCCTGTTGTTTAGTAGGTGCTCTATAGTGACAGTTGCTTGGTAAAGTACTGTATAGTGGCTGTTGCTGGGTGGAGTGCTCTATAGTAACTTTTTGTGGATAGGGTACTTCATAGTGACTCTTTTTAAGTAGAGTGCTCTATAGTGACTGTTGCTTTGTAGGGTGCTCTGTAGTGACTGTTGTTGGGTAGAAGCTGTATAGTGACTATTGTTGTCTAGGTCCTTTACAGTGACTGTTGTTTGGTAGGGTGATCTATAGTGACTGTTGTGTAAAATGCTCTATTGTGACTGTTGCTGGGTAGCATGCTCTATAGTGACTTTTGTTGGGTAGGGTGCTCTGTGGTGACTGTTGTTGTTAGGGTGCTTTATATTGACTGTTGTTGGTCACGGTGCTCTATAGTGACTGTTGTTTAGGTGCTCCGCAGTGACTGGTATTGGGTCGGGGGCTCTATAATGACTGCTATTCAGTAGGTACTCTATAGTGACTGTTGATGGGCAGAGTGCTTTATGGTGACGCCTTCTGTAGAGTGCTCTAGATAGTGACATTTGGTGGGTAGGGTGCTCAAGAGTGACTATTGTTGGGTATAGAGCTCTATAGTAACCGTTGTTCAGTAGGTGCTCTATAGTAAGTGTTTTTGGGTAGGTGCTTTTTGGTTACTGTTGTTCAGTAGGGTGCTCTATACTGACTATTGTTAAGTGGAGTGCTGTATAGTGACTGGTTGGGAAGCATGCACTATCATGACTGTTGCTGAATTGGGTGCTCTATAGTGACTGCTGTTGGGTAGGGTGCTTCATAGTGACTTTTTTTATAGGGTGCTCTATAGTGTCTTTTGTTAAGTAGGGTGCTCTGTAGTATCTGTTTTCGGTAGGTGGTTTATATATAGTGACTTTTGTTTGGTTAAGTGCTCTAATGTGACTGTTGAGCAGGTTGACATATAGTGAGGGTTGTTGATTAAGGTGTTCTATAGTGTCTGTTATTGAGGAGTTTCTCTAAAGTGACTATTGTTGGGTAAGTGTTCTGTAGTGACTGTTGTTGAGTGGAGTGCTACTTAGTAAATGTTAGTCGGTAGGGTGCTCTATAGTAACCATTTATGGGTTGGGTGCTCTGTAGTGACTGTTGTTGTGTAGGGTGCTCTAAAGTGTCTTTTGTTAGGTAGGGTGCTCTATACCATCTCTTGTTAGGTAGGTGCTCTACATATAGTGACTGTTGTTGGGTGAAAATATCTAAAGTGTCTGTTGATGCAGAGGTGCTCTATAGAGACTCTTGTTGGGTAGTGTTCTCTATAGTGAATGGTGTTCGGTAGAGTGCTCTATAGAGACTGTTGTTGGGTAGGTACTCTATAGTGCCTGTTTCTCTGTAGGGTAATCTATGGTGACTGTTACTGGGTGGGGTGCTTTACAGTGACTGTTGCTGGGTAAAGTGCTCTATAGAGACTGTTTTTGGTTAGGTGCTCTACAGTGACTATGGCTGTGTAGGTTGCCCTAAAGTGACTGTTTTAGCGTAGGTGTTCTATACCTACTCTTGTTGGGTGTGGTGCTCTATACTAAATGTTGTTGGGTAGAGTGCTCTATAGGTGACTATTGTTGAGTGGAGTGTTTTATAGTGACTGTTGTTGTGTATTGTGCTCTATAGTGACTATTGATAAGTAGAGTGCTCTATAGAGACTCTGGTTAGGTAGCGTGTTCTATACTAACTGTTGTTGGGTAGGGTTATCTATAGTGACTGTTGTTGGTTGGGTGCTCTATAGTGACTGTTGTTGGTTAGGTGCTCTATGGTGACTGTAGTTGGGTAGGGTGATGTATAGTATCTGTTGATGGGTAGAGTGCTTCATAGGTGACTGTTGTTTGGGGGAGGGTTTTATACTGACTGTTGTTGTCTATAGTGTTCTATAGTGACTTTTGTTAGGTAAAGTACTCTACAGTGACTCTTGTTGGGTAACGTGCTCTATAGTGACTGTTGTTGGGTAGGGTGCTCTATAATGAGTGTTGTTAAGTAGGGTGCTCTATAGTAACTGTTGTTTTGTACGGTGCTCAAGAGTGACTGTTGAAGGGTAGGTGCTCTAATGTGACTGTTGTTGGGTAGTTGCTTTATTTTGACTGTTGTTTTGTAGGTGCTCCATAGTGACTGCTGTAGAGTAGGTGTTCTATAGTGACTGTTGTTTGGTAGGTGCTCTATAGTCACTGTTGTTAGGTAGAGTGCTCTGTATTGACTGTTACTGGGTAGGCTACTCTAAAGTGACTTGTTGGGTATAGTGCTCTATAGTGACTGTTGTGTAGGTGCTCTATAGTGACATTTTTTGGGTATTGTGCTCTATAGTGACTGTTGTTGGGTAGGAGCTCTATAGTGACTGTTGTTAGGTAAAATGCTCTATAGTGACTGAGATTCGGTGGGTGCTGTATAGTGACTGCTGTTGTGTGGGGTGATCTGTAGTGAGTTTCGTTTGGTAGATTGCTCTATAGTGATTGTTAAAGGGTAGGGTGCTCTATAATGACTGTTGTAGCATATGGGCTCTACAGTGCCAGTTGTTGGGTGGGGTATTCTATAGTTACTGTTGTTGGGTAGATACTCTATAGTGACTGTTGTTGTGTAGGGTGCTTTATAGTGACTGTAGTTATGTAAAGTGCTCTCTAGTGACTATTGTTGGGTATGGTGCTATATAGTGACTGTTGTTTGGTAGGGTGCTTTATAGTGCCTTTTGCTGTGTAGGATTTTCTGTAGCAAGTATTCTTGCATAGAGTGTTCTATAGTGACTGCTGTTGGGTAGGGTGCTCTATACTGAATGTTGTTGTGTAGCGTGCTCTATAGTGACTGTTGTTGTGTAGGGATCTTTATAGTGACTGTTGTTGTGTAGGGTGTTCTATAGTGTCTTCTGTTGGGTAAGGTGCTCTATAGTATCTGTCGTCAGGTAGGGGCTCTATATATAGTGATTCATGTTGAATGGAGTGCTATAAAGTGACTTGTTGAGTACAATGGTATATAGTGACTGTTGTTGTGTAGGGTGTTTTATAGTGTCAGCTGTTGAGAAGTGGCTCTATAGTGTCTATTGTTGGGTAAGTGTTCTATAGTGACTGTTTTTGGAAGGAGTGCTCTATAGTGAATATTATCAGGTAGGGTGCTCTATAGTGACCATTGTTGGGTATGGTGTTCTGTAGTGATTGTTGTTATGTAGAGTGCTCTATAGTGTCTTTTATTAAGTAGAATGCTCTATAGTGTCGCTTGTTAGATAGGAGCTTTATATATAGTTACTGTTGTTGGGTGGAGTGCTCTAATGTGTCTTTTGTTGGGGAGGTTGTCTATATTTACTTTTTTTGGGAAGGGTGCCCTATAGTGACTGTTGATGGGTAAGGTGCTCTATAGAGACTGTTGTTGGGTCTGTGCTCAATAGTGACTGTTGCTGGGTAGGTTAATCTATAGTGACTCTCACTGGGTGGGGTGCTTTATACTTACTGTTGCTGAGTAGAGTACTCTATAGTAACTTGTTGCATAGGTGCTCTACAGTGACTTTTGCAACATAGGTTGCTCCACAGTAACTGTTTTTGGGAAGGTGCTTTATGCTGACTGTTGTTGGGTGTGGTGCTCTATACTAATGGTTGTTGGGTAGAGTGCTCAATATGTGCCTGGTGTTGAGTGGAGTGCTTTATAGTGACCTGTTGTCTTTACCGCTGTATAGTGACTGTTGTTGTGTAGTGCTCTATAGTGACTGTTGTTGGGTGGAGTGCTATTTAGTGACTTTTCTTGGGTAGGGTGTTCTATAGTGACTGTTGTTGGGTGGAATGCTGTATAGTGACTTTTGCTGGGTAGGGTAATCTATAGTAACAGTTTCTGGGTAGGGTGCTCTAGAGTGACTGTTTTTGTGTAGAGTGTTCTATAGTGAATGTTCCTGCATAGCGTGCTTTATACTGACTGCTGCTGTGTAGCGTGCTCCACGGTGACCATTGCTGTGTAAGATGCTCTATAGTGACTTTTTTTGGGTAGGATGCTCTATAGCGACTATTGTGAAAAAGGTGCTTCTTTGTGACTCTTGCTGGGTAAAATGCTCTATAGTGACTGTTGTTGGGTGGGGTATTCTATAGTGACTGTTTCTGGGTAGAGTGCTCTATAGTGACTGTTGTGGTTAGAGGGCTCTCAAGTTACTGTTAATGGGTAGGTGCTCTACACTGACTGTTGTTGAATAGTGTGCTCTATAGTGACTATTGTTGGGTAGGTATTCTATAGTGATAGTTTTTGGGTAGGTGCTCTATAGTGACTGTTGTTGGGTAGGTTGCTCTATAATGACTGATTTGGGGTACAGTGCTCTATAGTGACTGTTGCTGGGTTGAGTGCTCTACAGCGACTATTGTTGGGTAGGTGCTCTATAGTGACTCTTGTTGAGTACGTGCTCTATAGTGTCTGTTGTTTGTCATTGCTCTATAGTGGATATTGTTAGGTAGGGTGCTCCATAATGACTGTTGCTGGGTAGAGGGCTCTATACTGACTGGTAGGGTGCTCTATAGTGAGTTGATGTGTAGGGTGCTCTATAGTGACTGTTGTTGGGTAGGTGCTCTATAGTGACGGTTGCTGATTAGAGCTCTCTATAGTGACTGTTGTTGGGTAGGTGATCTATAATGACTGTTGTAGGGTGGAGTGATCTATGTGACTGTTGTTTGGTAGGGTGCTCAATAGTGACTTTTGATGATATGGTGATCTACAGTGATTGTTGTTTTGTAGGGTGCTCTATAGTGACTGTTGCTTGGTCAGGGGCTCTATTGTGACTGTTGCTAGGTTGGGTGATGTATCGTGACTGTTGCTGGGTAGAGGGATCTATAGTGACTGTTGCTGGCTAGATGGCTTTATAGTGACTGTTGTTTGGTAGGTGCTCTACCGTGACTGTTGTTGGGTAGGGGGCTATAGATAATGACTCTTATTGGGTAGGATGCTCTACAGTGACTATTGTTGGGTAGAGTGCCCTATAATTACTGTTTATGGGTAGAGGGCTCTATAGTAACCGTCGTTCAGTAGGTGCCCTATAGTGACAATATGTGTGTAAGTGCTTTATAGTGACTGTTGTTTTGTGGGATGCTCTATAGTGACTGTTGTGTACAGTGCTCTTCAGTGACTGTTGTTAGGTAGGTGCTCTACAGTGACTGTTACTGGGTAGAAGGCTTTATAGTGACTGCTGTTGAGTAGGTGTTCTACAGTGACTGTTACCGTGTAGGGATCTCTATAGTGACTGCTGTTGGGTAGGTGCTCCATAGTGACGGTTGTTGGATAGAGTGCTCTATGGTGATTCTTTCTGTAGAGTGCTCTAGATAGTGACTGTTGTTAAGTAGGGTGCTCAAGAGTGAATGTTTTTGTTTAGAGAGCTCTATAGTAACTGTTGTTTGGTAGGTGCTCTATAGTGATTCTTGTTTGGTGGGATGCTCTATACTGACTATTGTTGAGTGGAGTGCTGTATATTTACTGTTAATAGGAAGGGTGCTCTATCATTACTGTTTCTGGATAGGGTGCTCTATAGTGTCTGTTGTTTTATAGATGCTCTATAGTGACTGTTGATTGGTGGAATGTTCTATAGTGACTGTTGTTTGACTGGGTGCTCTATAGTGACTGTTGTTGTATAGAGTGCTCTATATTGACTGTTGCTGGGTAGTGTGCTCCATAATGACTGTTGTTGGGTAGTTTGCTGTATACTGACTGTTGTTGGGTAAAGTGCTGTATATTGACTGCTTTGGGTAGGATGCTCTAGAGTGATTGTTGCTGGGAAGGTGCTTTATAGTGGCTGGTACCAGTTAGAGGGCTCTATAATAACCGTGTTTGGGCACTTGCCTGATATTGATTGTTGCTGTGTTGGTGCTTTATATTCACTATTTTAAGTAGGTTCTCTATAGTGACTGTTGCTGGGTAGGTGCTCTACAGTGAAGGTTTTGGGTACTTTGCTCTATATTGACTGTTTTAAGGTAGGTCACTCTATAGTGACTGTTGTTGAGTAGGTGCTCTATTCTGACTGTTGTTGGGTAAAGTGCTCTATAGTGGTAGTTGTTGGGTATAGTGCTCTATAATGACTGTTGTTTGGTAGGGTGCTCTATAGTGACTGTTGTTGTGTAGATTATTCTATAGTGACTATTGCTTTGTAGGCTGCTCTATATGGTCTCTTGTTGATTTGGGTGCTCTTTAGTGATTTTTATTGAGTAGGGTGCTTTACACAGACTGTTGTTGTGTTGAGTGGTCTATAGTGATTGTTGTTTAGAGTGTTCTATAATGATTGTTGTTGGGTTGAGTGCTCTATAGGTGACTGCTGTTAGGTGGAGTAATCTATAGTCACTGTTCCTGTGTCAAGTACTCTATAGTGTCTGTTGTTGGGTAGAGTGTTCTATAGGGATTGTTGTTCGGTAGGTGACCTACAGTGACTGTTTTTGGGTAGGTGCTTTATACTGACTGTTGTTGGGTAAGTGCTTTATAGTGACTGTTTTCGGGTAGGTGCTCTATATTAACTGTTTTTGGTTAGAGTTCTCTATAGTGACTTGTTGGGTAGGTTCTCTATAGTGACTATTGTTGGATTGAGTGCTGTATAGTGACTGCTGCTGGGTAGGGTGCTCTATAGTGACTGTTTTTGGGTAGGTGCACTATACTGACTGTTGTTGGGTAGGTGCTCTGTCGTGACTACAGTTGGGTAGGTGCTCTATAATGAGTGTTTTTTTGTAGAGCACTCTATAGTTACTGTTGTTGAGTGGAGTGCTCTATAGTGACTGCTGTTGGGTAGGGTGCTCTATAATTACTATTGCTGAGTATGGTGCTCTATAGTGACTGTTGTTAGAGTGCCCAATAGTGACGGTAGCAGGATAGGGTACTCTCTAGTAAATTTTGCTGGGTAGGGTGCTGTATAGTGACTGTTGGTGCACAATATGCTCTATAGTGACTTTTGTTAAGTAGGGTGCTCTATAGTGACTGTTGTTGGGTGAAGTGCTTTATAGTGACTGTTGTTAAGTAGGGTGCTGTATCATAACTTTTGCTGTGTAGGGTGCTCTGTAGTGACTGTTGTTGTGTAGAGTGCTCTATAGTAACTGTTGCTGGGTAGTGTGCTCTATAATGACTGCTGTTGAGTAGGGTGCTCTATAGTGACTGTTATTGGATATGGTGCTAAATATTGACTATTTGGGGTAGGGTGCTCTAGAGTGACTGTAGTTGGGTAGGTGCTTTATAGTGACTGTTTTGTTGTAGGGGGCTTTATATTGACTGTTTTTGGGTAGGTGCTCAATAGTGACTGTTGTTCGGTAGAGTGCTCTATAGTGACATGTTATGTAGAGTGCTCTAGTGACTGTTGCTGGGTAGGGTTTTCTATGATGACTTTTGTTGGATAGAGTGCTTTATAGTGACTTGTTATGTAGAGTGCTCTAAATAGTGACAGTTGCTGAGTATGGTGCTCTATATTAACTGTTGTTGGGTAGGTGCTCTATAGTGAGTGTTGTTGTGTAGAGTGCTCGGCAGTGCATGTTGTTGGGTAGGTGCTCTATACTGATTGTTATTGGGTAAGATTCTCTATAGTGACTGCTGTTGGGTAGGTGCTCTATAGTGACTGTTGATGGGTAGCATGCTCTACAGTGACTGTTGTTTGTTGCGATAGTCTACAGTTACTCTTGTTGGCTAGGTGCTTTAGAGTGACTGTTGTTGGTTGAGGTGCACTAAAGAGACTGTTGCTGGGTAGAGTGCTCGAAATCTGATTATTGTTGAGTGGAGTTCTCTATAGTGACTGTTGTTTAGAGTGCTCTATAGTGACTGTTGTTTGGTTGAGTGCTCTATAGCGACTGATGTAGGGTAAGGGCTCTATAGTGACAGTTTTTGAATAGGTGCTCTATAGTGACAGTTGGGCAGGTGATCTATAGTTACTGTTTATGGGTAGTTGCCCTATAATGACTGTTATTTAGTAGGGTGCTCTATAGTGACTCTTGATGGTAAGGTGATCTATAGTGAATGTTGATGGGTAGGGTGCTCTTTAGTGACTGTTGTCGGGTGTGGTGCTCCATAGTGACTGTTGCTAGGTGGGGTGCTGTATACTTTTGCTGGGTTGAGTGCTCTATAGTGACTGTTGTTGGGTAGATACTCTATAGTGGCTGTTGCTGGGTAGAGGTCTCTACAGTGACTTGTTTGGTTGGTGCTCTACTGTGACTGTTGTTAAGTTGGTGCTCTAGATAATGAGTGTTATTTTGTAGGGTGCTCTACAGTGACTCTTGGTATGTGGAGTGCTCCATAGTGAGTGTTTTTCGGTAGAGGGCTCTATAGTGACTGTTGTGGGGTAAGGTCCCCTATAATAACTGTTGTTGGGTAGGTGCTCTATAATGTTTGTTTAGTAGGTGCTCTATACTGACTGCTCTTAGGTAGGGTGCTCTATAGTGACTGTTGTTGGTAGAAAGCTCTATAGTGACTGTAGTTGGGTACGTTGCTCAACAGTGACTGTTGTTGGGTAGGGTGATCTTTAGTTACCATTGTTGGACAGGGTGATATATAGTGTCTTTTGTTGGATAGAGTGCTTTATAGTTACTGTTGTTTGGTAGGGTGCTCTACATTGTCTCTTGTTGTGTAAGGAGCTCTATTGTGTCTAGTGTTTGATAGGTTTTCTATACTGACAGTTGTTGGATGGAGTGCTCTATAGTGACTGTTGTTGGGTAGGGTGTTTTAGAGTGTCTGTTGTTGTGTAGGACCTCCATAGTTTCTGTTGTTGGGTAGGTGCACTAGAGTGTCTGTTGTTGGTTAAAGTGCTCTCTGATGACTGTTGCTAGGTAGAGTGCTATATAGTGACTGTTCTTGGTTAGAGTGCTCTATAGTGACTGTTGTTGGGTAGAGAGCTCTATAGTGACTGTTTTGTAGTTGCTCTGTATGGACTGTTGTTTGGTAGGGTGCTCTATACTGACTTGTGTTGTGCAGGTGCTTTATAGTGACTCTTGTATTTGGTCCATAGTGACTGTTTTTAAATAGGGTGCTCTATAGTGGCTGTTGGTGTGTACTTTGCTCTATAGTGACTGTTGTTGGGTAGAGTGCTCTATAGTGACTGTTGGCAGGGAGGTTGCTTTAAACTGACTGTTGTTGAGTAGGTCATCTACAGTGACAGTTTTTGTGTAGGATGCTCTATAGTGACTGTTGTTGGGTGTGTGCTCTACAGCAACTGCTATTGGTTAAGCTGCTCTATAGTAACATATGTTTGGTAGTGTGTGCTATAGTGACTGTTCTTTGGTGGAGTGCTCCGTAGTGACATTTGTTGCTCAATACTAACTGTTGCTGGGATGGGTGCTCTATAGTGACTGC
The DNA here is from genome assembly GCA_963573565.1 of Mico argentatus. Taxonomy (NCBI): domain Eukaryota; kingdom Metazoa; phylum Chordata; class Mammalia; order Primates; family Cebidae; genus Mico; species Mico argentatus. The sequence continues at coordinate 7,361 of CAUYNR010096268.1, read as the reverse complement.
ATTTGGGTAGAGTCCTCTACACAGTGACTATTGAGAGCACAGTGATAGGTGCTCTATAGTGATTGTTATTTTGTAGCGTGCTCTATAGCGACTGCTGTTTGAGTAAATGCTCTATAGTGACTGCTGTTGTGCAGGTTTCTCTATAGTGACTGTTGTTGTTTAGAGTACTGTATAAGTGACTGAGGTTGTGTGGAGTGTTCTATAGTGACTATTTTGTAGAGGGATTTACAGTGACTGTTTCTGGATGGGGTGCTCTATAGTGACTATTGTTGGGTATGGTGCTTTATAGTGACTGTTGTAGGATAAGTGCTCTCTTAAGACTGTTGATGGGTAGTTGCTCTATAGTTACTGCTGTTGGGTAGGTTCTCTATTGTCACCGTTGTTAGGTAGAGTGCTCTATAATGACTGTTACTGGGTAGGTGCTCTACAGTGACTTTTATTGTGTAGGGTGCTCTATTGGGACTGTTGTTTGGTAGGTGCTCTATGGTGACTCTTTTTTGGTAGGGTGCTCTATAGTGACTATGGTTTGGTAGGTGCTTTATAGTGACAGTTGTTGGGTGGGGTGTTCTGTACTGACTTTTGTTTGGTAGGTAATCTATAGTGAGTGTTGTTGGGTAGATTACTCTATGGTGACTGTTGTTGGGTAAGGTACTCAAAAGTGACTGTTCTTGGATAGAAGCTCTATAGTTACTGTTGTTGGGTAGGTGCTCTACAGCAACTGTTGTTTAATAGGATGCTCTATAGTGGCTATTGTTATGTAGAGTCCTCTATAATGACTGTTACTGGGTACGGTGCTCTACAGTGACTGTTGTTAGGTAAGGCACTCTATTCTGATGGTTGATGGGTAGAGTGCTCATAGTCGCTGTTGTGTAGCTGCTCTATAAAGACTGTTTTCAGTTAGGGTGTTATATACTGACTGCTGTTCAGTAGTTTGCATTATAGTGACTGTTGTTGTGTGGAGTGCTCTATGGTGACTGTTGTCAGGTGGAGTTTTCTCTAGGTGACTGTTGTTGGGTGAAGTGTCCAATAGTGACTGTTATTGTGTAGAGTGCTCTATAGTGACTGCTGTTGGGTACAGTGCTCTATATTAACTGTTGTTGTGTAAAAGTCTCTATAGTGACTGTTGTTGGCTAGAGTGCTCTATAGGGACTGCTGTTGTTTAGGGTGCTCTATAGTGACTGTTGTTGGGTAGGGGGCTCTAGATAGTGACTGTTTTTGTGTTGGTGCTCTATACTGACAGTTTCTGCTAGGGTGCTTTAAACTAACTGTTGCTGGGTGAGGTGCTCCATAGCGACTGTTGTTGGGTAGAGTGCTTTATACTGAATGTTGTTAGTTTGAGTGCTCTATACGTAACTGTTGCTGTGTTGAGTGATCTATAGGAAACATTTTTGGGTAGGTGCTTCATAGTGGCATTTTTGTGTAGTTGCTCAATAGTGACAGTTGTTGGGCAGGTGCTTTATACTGACTGTTGTTGGGTAGGTGCTCTATACGGACTATTGTTTTGTAGGGTGCTCTATATTGACTGTTTATGGTAGAATGATGTATACAGAATGATGTTGGGAAGGGTGCTGTATAGTGACTCTCGCTAGGTGGGGTGCTGTATAGTGATTGTTGCTGGGTAGAGTGCTCTATAGTGACTCCTGTTGGATAGGTAATCTATAGTGACTATTGCTTTTTAGAGGGCTCTACATTGACTGTTGTTGGTTAGGAAGCTCTAGATAATTACTGTTATTGGGTACAGACTATTGTTGAGTAGGTGCTATATATTGAATATTTTTGTGTATGTGCTATATAGTTACTGTTGTTAGGTGGAGTGTTCCATAGTTACTGTTTGTGTGTAGGAGCTATATAGTGTCTGTTGTTGGGTAGGAGCTCTATAGTGACTCCTGTTAGGTCGGGTGCTCTATAGTGACAGTTGTTGGTAGGGAAATCTATAGTATCCTGATTTGTAGGTTTCTCTATAGTGACTTTTGTATTGTTGAGTGCTATATAGGTGACTGTTGTTTGGTGAAAAATTTTATAGTGACTGTTGTATAGAGTGCTTTATAGTAACTGCTGTTGGGTAGATTGCTCTACACTGTTGTTGGGTAGCTGCTGTATAGTGACTTTTTTTGAGTAGGTGCTCTATAGTATTGTTGGTAGGGTGGTCTATAGTGACTGTTGTTGGGTAGGGTGCTCTATACTGACTGTTGTTAGGTAGGTTTTGCTATAGTGACTGTAGTTGGGTGGAGTGCTTTATAGTGACTGTTGTGTAGTTGCTCTATAGTGACTATTGCTGGGTAGGGTGATCTAGAATGATTGTTGTTGGGTGCGGTTCTCAATAGTGACTGTTGTTGTGTAGGTTCTCTATACTGACTGTGGTTGGGTAGAGTGCTCTATAGGTGACTGTTGTTAAGTTGAGTGCTCTATTGTGACTGTTGTGTACAGTGCTCTATAGTGACCGTGGTTGAGTAGAGTACTCTAGAGTGACTGTTGTCGGGGATGTTGCTCTATACTGAGTTGTTGGGTAGGTCATCTACAATGACTGTTGTAGTTTATGTGCTCTACAGTGACTATTGTTGGTTTAGGTGCTCTATAGTAACTGGTGTTCCGTAGTGTGAGCTACAGTGACTGTTCTTGGTTGGAGTGCTCTATAGTGTCTGTTGTTGTGTGGGGTGGTCAATATTGACTGTTGTTGTCTAAGGTGCTCCATAATTACTGCTTTTAAGTAGAGTGCTTTAGATCGTGATTGTTTTAGGGTAGGTTCTCCATACTGAATGTTGTTTCATAGGGTGCTCTATAGCGACTGTTGTTGCATATGTGGTCTATACTGACTGCTTTTGTGTGGGGTTCTCTACAGTGTCTCTCGTTAGATAGAGTGCTCAATAAGTGACTGTTGGATGGAGTGTTCTATAGTGACTATTTTGTAGAGTGCTCTATAGTAACTGCTGTTGAATGGAGTGCTCTGTAGTGAATGTTGTTAGATAGGGTGCTCTATACTGACAGTTGTTTGGTAGGGGGCTGTAGATACTGACTGTTATTTTGTAGGGTGCTCTCTAGTGACTCTTGTTGGGTAGAGTGCTTTACAGTGACTGTTTTTGTATACGGTGCTCTATAGTGACTTTTGTTGGGTGGAGTGCTTTATCATGACTGCCGTTCGGTAGGGGGTTCTATAGTGACTGCTGTTTTGTAGGGGATTCTATAGTGACTGTTGATGGGTAGAGTGCTCTACAATGCCTGTTCATGGGTAGGATGTTGTATACAGACGGTTTTTCGTTAGAGTGCTTTATAGTGACTGTTGTTGGATAGAGTGCTCTATAGGTGAATGTCAGGTGGAGTGCTCTAAAGTGACTTTTGTTGGGTAGGTAATCTATAGTGACTTTGGACGGGTTGGTGCGTTATAGTGACTGTTGCTGGGGGTAATGCTGAATAGTGACTTCTGCTGGGTGAATGCTCTATAGTGAAGTTTGCTGTGTAGGATGTTCTATAGTGACTGTTTTTTTGTAGAGTGCTTTATAGTGACTGTTGTTTTGTAGGTGCTCTATAGTGAATGTTGCTGGGTAAGGAGATCTGTAGTGACTTTTGTTGGGTAGGTTCTCTATACTGCCTGTTTTTGCCTAAACTGCTATATACGTGACTGTTGTTAAGTGGAGTGCTCTATAGTGCTTGTTGATGTGTAGAGTGCTATATGGTGACTGTTGTTGGATGGGGTGCTCTATAGTGACTATTATTGAGTATAGTGCCCTATAAGTGACTGTTGTCGAGTGGGGTGCTCTATAGTGACTGTTTTTGAATAGAGTGTTGGATAGAGTGCTCTAGACTGAGTGTTGCTTGGTAGAGTGCTCTATAGTCACTGTTTCTGGGTAGACAGCTATATAGAGACTGTTTTTGGGTAGAATCCTCTATAGTACCTGTTGTTGAGCAGGTGATCTATAGTGACTGTTCATGGGTAGGGTGCTCTACTATGACTATTGTTTGGTAGGTGCTCTGTACTGACTGTTATTGGGTAATTTAAAGTGTCTGTTTTTGGGTGTTTTTTTATAGTGACTGTTGTTGGATAAGTGCTCTATAGTGACTGTTTTTGAATAGTGTACTTTTTAGTGACTGTTGTTGGGGGAGTTCTCCAATGTGACTGTAATTGCATAGGGTTCTCTATAGAGATTGTTTCTGGGTAGGGTGATCTATAGTGACTGATGTTTGTTAAAATGCTCTATAGTGACTCTTGCTGCATAGGGTGATCTATTGTAACTGTTTTGAAGTAGGGTGCTCTATTGTGAATTTTTCTGGGTAGGGTGCTCTATTGTGACTGTAGTTGGGTATTGTCCTTTATAGTGAATGTTGTTGTGTAGTGTGCTCTATAGTGACTATTGTTGGGTAGTTTGCTCTATAGGTGAATTTCACTGGGCGAAGTGCTTTATAGTGACTGTTTTTGGGTAGTGTTCTCCATAGTGAATGTTGTTGAATACAGTCCTCTATAATGACTGTTGCTTGGTAGAGTGCTGTATAGTAACACTTGTTGGTAGGGTGCTCGGTAGTGAGTTTTGTTGAGTAGGGTGTTTTATAGTGACAGTTGCTGGATAGGGTGATTTATACTTACTGCTCTTGGGTGGGGTTCTCTATAGTGACTGTTGCTGAGTATAGTGCTCTATAGTGAATGTCGCTCTTTAAAATGCTCTATAGTGTCTGTTGTTGGGTAAGTGGTCCATAGTGACTGTTGCTGGGTATGGTGCTCTATAGCGACTGTTGTTTGGTAGGTGCTGTATAGATACTATTGATTTTGGGGTGGTGTAAAATGACGGTTGCTAGGTAGGTGCTCTATAGTGACTGTTGCTGGGTAAAAAGCTCTATAGCTACTGTTGATGGATAGGTGCTCTATGGTGACTGTTGCTGAATAGGGTGCTCTAGAATGATTGTGTTTGGGTAAAGTGCTCTGTAGTGACTGTGTTTGGTTAGGTGCTCTATTGTGACTGTTGATGGGTAGTGTGCTCTAAAGTGACTGTGGCTGGGTAGGGTGCTTTTAAGTGACCAATGTTGGGTAGGTGCTCTATAGTGACTGTTGCTGTGTAGGGTTCTCTATAGTGACTGTTGTTAGGTAGGCTGATCTATAGTGACTGTTACTGGGTAGAGTACTTTATTGTGATCGTTTTTGGTAGGTGCTCTATAGTGACTTATGGGTAGAATGTTCATAGTGACTCTTCTTAGATTCGGTACTCTATAGTAACTGTTGTTGGGTAGAGTGCTCTATAGTGACTGTTGTTGGGTAGGTGCTCTATGGTGATTGATATTGGGTAGATTATAGTGACTGTTGCTGGGTGAAGAAAGCTATACTGACTGTTGTTTTGTAGGTATTTTATACTGACTGTTGTTGGGTGGGGTGCTCTATAAAGACTGTTGTGGTGTTAGGTACTCTATACTGACTGTTGTTTGGTAGGGGGATCTATAGTGAATGTTGCTGGGTATGGTGCTCTACAGTGACTGATGCTGGATAGTGTACACTAAGGTGATTGTTGTTGGGTAGAGTGCTTTATAGTGACTATTGCTGGGTAGGGTGCTCTGTAGTGACTGTTGCTGGATACTGTGCTTTATACTGAGAGTTCTTGGGTAGGTGCTCTATAGTGACTGTTGTTGAGTAAGCACTCTATATATATAGTTTTTGGGTAGGAGTTCTATGGTGACAGCTTTTGTGTAGGTTCTCTATAGTGACTGTTGTTCGGGAGAGTGCTCTATAGTGAATGTTGTTTGATAGGTTTTCTATAGAGACTGTTGTTGGGTGGTTCCTCTATAGTGTTGTTGCATAGTGTTTTCTATAGTGACTGTTGGATTGAATTCTCTACAGTGACTGCTGTTGGGTTGGGTGCTTAATAGTGACTGTTACTGGGTATGTACTCTATAGTGACTGTTTTTTGGTGCACTGCTCTGTAGTGACTGTTCTTGCATAGAGTGATCTAAGTAGTGACTGTTGTTATGTAGGTTTTTCTATAGTGACTGATGTTGGGTTGAGTGCTCTATAGTAACTGCTGCTGAGTAGGTTGATCTATAGTCACTGTTGCTGGGAAGGATGCTTTATAATAAATGTTGTTGGGTAGAATTTTCTGTAGTGAGTGTTGTTGGATAGTTGCTCTATGGTGGCTGTTACTGGGTTCAGTGCTCTATTTGACTGTTATTGGGTAGATGCTCTATAGTGACTGTTGTTGGGTTGGGTGCTTAATAGTGACTGTTGTTGGTTAGGTGCTCTATAATGACTCTTTTTAGGTAGTGTACTCGACAGGGACAGATATTTGTAGAGGGCTCTATAGTGACTGTTGTTGGGAAAGTGCTCTATAGTGACTGTTGTTGGATAGAGAGCACTCTAGTAACTGTTGTTGGGCAGAGTGCTCTATAATAAGTGCTGCATGGTTGGGTGCTCTATAGTGACTGTTGTTGGGTAGGTACTCTATACTGACTGTTGTTGTTTGGGATGCTTTATATTAACTGTTGTTTGTAGGTACCCTACAGTGACTGTCGTTGCATAGGGTGTTCTATTGCTACAGTTGTTGGTAGGTTTCTATATAGTGACAGTTTTTGGGTAGGGTGCTCTATAGTGACTGTTGCTTGGTAGAGTGCTCTATACTGACTGTTGTTGTAAGGGTGCTCTATAGTGACTGTTGATTGTGTTTTTTTGCTTAATAGTGACTGTTGTTTGGTGGTGCTTCATAGTGACTGTTGTTGGGTAGGTGCTCTATAGTGAATGTTGTTGGTTAGTGTAGTCTATAGTGACAGTTGTTCGGTGGAATGCTCTGTACTGACTGTTGTCACATAGGGTGCTCTATTGTGACTGTTGCTGGGTAGGGTGATCTATAGTGACTGATATTGCATAGAGTGCTTTATAGTAACAGTTGCTGCATATGGTGCTTTATTGTGACTGTGGTTAAGTACGTGATATCAAGTGACTGTTGCTGGTTAGGGTGCTCTATACTGACTGTGGTTGGGTAGGTGCCCTATAGTGACTTTTTGGGTCAGTTGCTCAGTTGTAACAGTTGTTGCATAAAGTGTTCTATAGTAACTGTTGTTGGATAGAGTGCTGTATAGGTGACTGTTGTTGGGTGGAGTTTCCTATAGTGACTGTTGTTCCATAAGGTCCTCTACAGTGACTGTTGTTGGGTACGATGCTCCATAGTGACTGTTGTTTGGTAGAGGCCTCTATAGTGACTGTTGTTGGTAGGGTGCTCTATAGTGACTGTTGTTGGGTATTTTCTTTATTTTTTTATTTTATTTTTTATTGCATTTTAGGTTTTGGGGTACATGTGCAGAGCATGCAATACAGTTGCATAGGTACATACATGGCAGTGTGTTTTGTTTGCTTTCTCCCCTTCACCCACATTTGGCATTTCTCCCCAGGTTTC